>JBBDHG010000013.1:467500-477500 GCA_037951165.1 Lophius americanus | reverse complement strand
CAGTTTTTAGATCCGACCTCTTTTTTATTCCATATGGAGTTAAAGTCTTTGGAATGGACGGTGGGGGAGTGGATCGATGGGGGGTCACCAGCCGTACCTTAATGTTCTTGTCAAAGTCAGAGTCACCTTGAGGCGTCCTCCTGCCTCCGAGTGGACCGCCCTGTTCAGTTCGGGGGGGGGGGCAGATTTTGGAACAATAATCCATTTTGCTGCAATGCCACTGCAATGCAACACCCTTTGTCTGGTTCAGGGACGCTCCCCCAGGAGGGGTGTGTGAATGGACAAATATTTGAGGGCGGCGGACCCAGGGGTGAGGGTCTGGTATGAAGCGCTGACTCGCCTCGCTTTGTCTCATTTGACCTTTTCCATTATTACCAAGATTATGAAGTAATTAGAAGCCTGCGTCTGTAGCCCTCACCTCCTCCGACCTCCTCCGACCTCCTCCGACTGTCCGCCCTGATTTATGTCCTCTCGCTCGCTGCCGTCCACTCAAATGATAAATCTGCAGACTGAAGCTTCACTCGCTGATCGATGAGAACCCCAACCAGTACATTCCAGAACCTGCTCGGCATAAACGGCACCTCCGGACCAGAACTGGGAGGACGGACGGGCGGCGTTTGTCTGCTGGAGGGAAAACATGCGATGGCGTTAACCACGGCAACTTAATAACAAAAACATAAATAATGATGTCAGATATATGGACAGGGCTCTCCTCTGTGACGACTAACACCTCGTGCTCATGCTATGCTAACACAGAAAGAGAAAACTTAAGACTATTACGTTGTATTTTTGTATTTCTAATCAAAGGTCAACAGGAAATAATTGAAGTCACTCGGATAGTACAACCCTTTAGCTGAGCTATTTGCCAAAAGCTAGCACCATGCTTTCAAAGTTCAGAGCTCACAACAGTCCTGAGTCAGAAAGCTAATATTATGCTAGTAGGATTCAACGTCGGTAACAAGCTATTGGCTTGAAAGCTAATGCTTAGCTAGCAAGATTCAAAATCAGTAACATCGATTAATAATGCGAGCTGATCATCCCAGCTCGCATGATGCTAATTACAAACAATGTCAATAATAGCAATTAGCTAGAATGCTAACTTTATACTAGCAATACTGAAGGTCAAAATAGCTATCGTCCAAAATGGTAGCCATCATTTTCTCATTTAAGAAAGAAAAATCCTTTATTCATCACATACAGAACAACGTAGGGCGGAGCCTTTGAAGCGCCCGGGGAACCAGGGTTTCAGGGTCTTGCTCAAGGACCCTACAAAATGTAGACCCTTGTGTGACTCAAACCGGCTACCTTCAGATTGGGAGATAGCCGCTCCACCCACTGAGCTCCAGCCGCTTGAAGCCCGATGAAATGTATTTCTATTATAAAAATATCGGAGTCATTTTGCTAACATGGAGGCTAACGTTACGGTTTTCTGTCTCTCCAGCTCCATGGACCAGTGAGCATGAGGCTTCGCCGCTACCCTTTCTTGCTCCGCCCCCTCCTACAGTCTCCACCTCTCCCTCTTCTTCATCGCTGCTGCTCATCAACACTCTTGGCCAATGGCGGCACGTCGTCACTCACAGATTGCCCCGCCCCTCAACCTGTGATTGGCCAGGACTCAGTGGATGTGTCCGGTTACTCCTACCCTCGTGATGACTTCACCAACGTCACGTCCAAAATCTTGTCCAAGGTCGGACGCAATCTCCACAACCAATCCCATCATCCACTTTGGCTGATCAAGGAGCGAATCAAAGCTCACTTCTACAGGTGCACGCCTACATCTCCCAGAATGCCTTTTAACAAACCCAGTAAACCTGATGCTCTTAGAGTTTTGCTCTTTTTGCTGCCTGTAATGTACGTTACTTACAGATATGTCAAAGTCAAGAACTGCCATTAGCCAGATGGCTAAGATTGTGCTATCAAGATTCAAAATCAGTTGAAGCCATTAGCCAGAAAGCTAATAATATGCTAGCCAATTTTTCCATTTCAATGAAGGCAATGAGCCAGAAAAGCAAACATTGGTAGGATCTAAAATAGAAAGGCCACTGGCCTAGACGGGAACATTTTACGAACAACAAACCAAGTCAGTAGCAGATATTAGCCAGAAAAAAATACTTTTCTGCTAGCAAGATTCAAAATCAATGAAAGTTATTAGCCTGAAAGCTAATACTATGCTCCTTAGATCAGAAGGTGATTACAGCCATTAGCTAAAAGTATACTAGCTAGATTAAAAGTCAATAACAAGGGTTGCTAAAAATATGCTAGCAAGATTCTATAGAAGTCTAAAACGAATCTTAAGTCATTTTGTCGCCAAAATGTAAATTCTATTCTTAACATCCACTTTTGCCACAATTCAGAGGTACATTCTTCTCCCACATTTCCCAGGATGCATTTCAACAAACGCATTGGTGGTTTTACTAACATTAAACCATTAAAAGTCAAAAGTCTGGATGTACTGTCCCTTTAAATATGCTGCTTTATGGTTCCTTGTGTTGGGAATAAATATATATCTTTAGTGTTTGTTTGTTTTGGGAGCATAAATTGCTGACGGACGCTTTTGGGTTTGAAGGAGCGTAAAAGTTTGCGGCTGTGCTCTAAGTGTTAAAACGTGGTTAAAACACACCTGGCAGTCATCGCATTAGAACGGCTTCCAGTAGTCATTGAGAACGTCGCCCCGTTACGACTCTGCCATTTCACAGGGTGTGAACTTTGCTCTTTAGAATGGACCTCAGCTCTGAAGGATGCTGGGTAATTTTCCGGCAGGAGGAAAACTTGACCTCATCAAAGCGACTTTCTCTGATGGTTTATTCTTTTCTTCTGGTTCTTTTAAGCGGATTTTATTGAAAAGTGTCTGTTAATAGAACCACAGGTTACAGCAGCTAAAGCTAAGCTACCAGGTCTCAAATTCAATAACAAACCTCTAACATTAGACAGCAAGCTAACATTATGCTAATAACGTCAGTAACAGTTATTAGCCAGAAAGCTAATGTTATGTTAATAACAATAGACGGGAAGCTAACACTAACCCTACAAGGTTAAATATCCGGAACAGCCTTTAGCCAGATAGCTAGCACTATGCTACTCAAATAAAACTAAACTAGTAAGACATAGCCTTCCTCTAGCTTCAAAGTCAATAGCATATATTAGCCAGAATGCTAAAAAGACGCTCACAAAGAGTGGAGCTCCAGGGCTGGACAGTAGCATTAACGTGTTCCCGCCCACAGCGCCTACACCAGCCGCTGGGGGAACCCTCGGTTCTCCGTCCACGACAACCTGAGCCCGGTGGTCACGCTGGAGCAGAACTTCGACAGGTTGGGATTTATTCACACGTTCATCCTTTCAGTCCTTCTTCTCTGAAGCTTGATTGTCCTCTCTTCCTTGACAGCCTGCTGATCCCGCCGGACCACCCCAGTAGGGAAAGAGGAGATAGTTACTACCTGAACAGGTACAGAGTGACGCTTCACACACTATTACCCACAATGCACCTGTAACGTTGGTTTTACACTCAGTCTCTACTCTTTCACTTCCACTGGAGTAAAGAATGTTTAGTACTTTTGTCTCCTCTGGTCTACTTCCTGTTGGCGAGCAGGAAGACGATGCTTCGAGCTCACACCTCCGCCCACCAGAGGGAGCTGGTGAGTTCCGGGCTGGACGCCTTCCTATTGGCCGGAGACGTTTACAGGCGGGACGAGATCGATGCCAGTCACTACCCGGTCTTCCACCAGATGGAGGGCGTCCGTCTCTTCTGCAACCACGAGGTAGGCCGTGCGTGTCAGTGACTCAGAACCACGGGGTCTCCAGAGCTTAGCCCCGCCCCCTGACCGCCCGTCTCCATCTCCCAGCTGTTCTCCAGGGTGCAGAACGGCGAGGATCTGTCTCTGTTTGAGCGTGGCGGGCGGCGCTCGCCTCACAAACAGGAGTCACACACTCTGGAGGCCGTCAAGCTGCTGGAGTTCGACCTGAAACACACTCTGACCCGACTCGTCACACACCTGTTTGGGGAAGGTGACCACGCCCACTCACGTGAATAGGAAGTAACATCATACATTTTCCGTTTCCAGTGAGCTCAACTTCTTTCTCCTTCTTCCTCTCCTGTCTTCTCCCTACCTTCCTTCTCCGTCTCCTTTGCTCTTCCTCATTCCCTCTTTATTTCCTCTCAACTCCTTGTTTCCTTTCCTCGTCTTTTTATCTTGTTGAATCCTCGTCTTACCTTCTCCTCTTTGGTTCCTTCCTTTCCCTGTTTCTCTCCTTGTCGCCTCTCCCATTCATCCTCCGCTATTTATTCTCTTTGCCTTTCCTTGTCTCCATCCATTGTATCCTCTCCTCCGCCTCCTTTTACCTCAAACCTCAATCTTTCCTTGTCTTATTTCCTTGCTCCTCTCCTCGTTTTGTCTCTTTCTCCTCCTCCCTATGTTTTCTTTTTTCTCCTTGTTTCCTTTCCTCTGCCCTTCCTCGTCCCATCTCCTTTCCTTTCCTCAGAGGTGGAGGTCCGGTGGGTGGACTGTTACTTCCCCTTTACCCACCCGTCCTTTGAGCTGGAGGTGCGTTTCCAGGGCGACTGGATGGAGGTTCTGGGTTGTGGAGTGATGGAGCAGCAGCTGCTGAACTCGGGTCAGAACTCATTCAGTAAACATTCATTGATTTGTCCAACAGGATGTTGAACACAACAAACATATTTTCCCTCTCTCTCTCTCTCTCTCTCTGTCTCTCTCTCTCTGTCTCTCTCTGTCTCTCTGTCTCTCTCTCTCTCTCTCTCTCTCTCTCTCTCTCTCTCTCTCTCTCTCTCTCTCTCTCTCTCTCTCTCTCTCTCTCTCTCTCTCTCTCTCCTCTCTGTCTCTCTCTCTCTCTGTCTCTGTCTCTCTCTCTCTCTCTCTCTCTCTCGCCGCCCTGTTCTCTGTCATCCCCTCTCGCCCCTCTCTCTCCTGCTAAGTGGCGAGCCGGCTGCTCTGCCCTTGAACAAAGCGGCGGCGCGGTGCGGCGCTCCACTTCACCGCTGCTTGTTCCGATCAATAATACATGCTTTAAGAGATCACAGCTGCACGCCGCCGCTCTGATGACATAACTCACACTCACGCGGGAGGAAGTTGTGACATCACTGCGTTGGTGCACCAAAACACGCTTTAAAGAAAGCATCAGCAGGCCGACGGAGCGGCTGGAGGCCGATAGCTTTAATGATCAATTAGTCAATCACACTTTGTCCATCAAGCAGCTTTCTTACTTTAAAAAGGAACAAAGTTTGGCCGTACCCCCCCCCCCCCACACACACACACACACACACACACACACACACACACACACACACTGTTTCGTTCTGGTAATTGTTCACCAAACTTTCTGCAAACAAGGACCCAGCGCTGAAGTGGAGCCTTTGGCTGTTAAGGGACTATAATTTGTTTGTTTCCATGGTTACAGCTTGAGTTCAGGCTCATTTTTGTGAGGATTTCTGCGGCGGAGCTCAAAAACTTCTTTTTACATCTTTCATTTTTCTCCCACATCCTCTCGACACTGACACTCTTCAGATGTCGGGGCTCTTAAATGTGTTTGTGTTAACGTTTAGCAACATCAAACAAATCTAAATGATGTCATCAGGCTCCGGTCATGTGATGGCCTGAGTCAGATTCTTGTGTTCAGTTACTTATTCAAGAAGCTAAAGGTCAAAGGTCACAGATAACAAATATTAATTTTTGTTCTGCGTTGTGGTTAGCTTTAGATCGCTAACAGTTGCTAGCTGCTTTCTATGCGTTTAATCAAGTCAACACTGGTAAACATTTATTCCACTGTGTGTCGTCTGAAGGCTCGACAGAGGACTCACGCGTAAACGTTTCATACATGGAGATCAGAGGATTAGGTCCTGATTTATGAGGAAGAAGCTGCCAGACTGAACTGACTCAGAGTCAGACTGACGGATTCCTTCAACTTAACGGGAATTTTTATGGTTCACACTTATACTGTCTGACACGTCATCAGTGGTCCCTTCATCCCCCCAGGAGGGTCAGCATGAAGACCTCGTTAGGAACGGGACTTGGCTGTCCCTGTGGTTCAGACTGTCCCTGTGGTTCAGACTGTCCCTGTGGTTCAGACTGTCCCTGTGGTTCAGACTGTCCCTGTGATGAAGACTGTCCCTAGGATGAAGACTGTTCCTGTGATGTAGACTGTCCCTAGGATGAAGACTGTTCCTGTGATGTAGACTGTCCCTAGGATGAAGACTGTCCCTGTGGTGTAGACTGTCCCTAGAATGAAGACTGTTCCTGTGATGTAGACTGTCCCTAGGATGAAGACTGTCCCTGTGGTGTAGACTGTCCCTAGAAT
The DNA here is from genome assembly GCA_037951165.1 of Lophius americanus. Lineage (NCBI taxonomy): Eukaryota > Metazoa > Chordata > Actinopteri > Lophiiformes > Lophiidae > Lophius > Lophius americanus. The sequence continues at coordinate 471,194 of JBBDHG010000013.1, read as the reverse complement.
GAAGACTGTCCCTGTGATGAAGACTGTCCCTGTGGTTCAGACTGTCCCTGTGATGAAGACTGTCCCTAGGATGAAGACTGTTCTTGTGATGTAGACTGTCCCTAGAATGAAGACTGTCCCTGTGGTGTAGACTGTCCCTAGGATGAAGACTGTCCCTGTGATGAAGACTGTCCCTGTGGTTCAGACTGTCCCTGTGATGAAGACTGTCCCTAGGATGAAGACTGTCCCTGTGGTGTAGACTGTCCCTAGAATGAAGACTGTCCCTGTGATGAAGACTGTCCCTGTGGTTCAGACTGTCCCTGTGATGAAGACTGTCCCTAGGATGAAGACTGTTCTTGTGATGTAGACTGTCCCTAGAATGAAGACTGTCCCTGTGGTGTAGACTGTCCCTAGGATGAAGACTGTCCCTGTGGTGTAGACTGTCCCTGTGGTTCAGACTGTCCCTAGAATGAAGACTGTCCCTAGAATGAAGACTGTCCCTAGGATGAAGACTGTTCCTGTGATGTAGACTGTCCCTAGGATGAAGACTGTCCCTGTGGTGTAGACTGTCCCTAGGATGAAGACTGTTCCTGTGATGTAGACTGTCCCTAGGATGAAGACTGTCCCTGTGGTGTAGACTGTCCCTAGAATGAAGACTGTCCCTGTGATGAAGACTGTCCCTGTGGTTCAGACTGTCCCTGTGATGAAGACTGTCCCTAGGATGAAGACTGTTCTTGTGATGTAGACTGTCCCTAGAATGAAGACTGTCCCTGTGGTGTAGACTGTCCCTAGGATGAAGACTGTCCCTGTGGTGTAGACTGTCCCTGTGGTTCAGACTGTCCCTAGGATGAAGACTGTCCCTGTGGTTCAGACTGTCCCTAGAATGAAGACTGTCCCTAGAATGAAGACTGTCCCTAGGATGAAGACTGTTCCTGTGATGTAGACTGTCCCTAGGATGAAGACTGTCCCTGTGGCGTAGACTGTCCCTAGGATGAAGACTGTTCCTGTGATGTAGACTGTCCCTAGGATGAAGACTGTCCCTGTGATGAAGACTGTCCCTGTGGTGTAGACTGTCCCTGTGATGAAGACTGTCCCTGTGGTGTAGACTGTCTCTGTGATGAAGACTGTCCTTAGGATGAAGACTGTCCCTGTCGCTGTGACTGACGACATCAATCATTGGTCCTTAATATTCATGAGAGGCGTTCCCCTGACTTCATAAGGTTACTTGTGGGCGTGGCCTGAACCTGTGATATCCAGGTTAATGGGCGGAGGATGTGGGCGTGGCCTGAAGTTGTTATATCCAGGTTAATGGGCGGAGGATGTGGGCGTGGCCTGAAGTTGTTATATCCCGGTTAATGGGCGGAGGATGTGGGCGTGGCCTGAAGTTGTTATATCCAGGTTAATGGGCGGAGGATGTGGGCGTGGCCTGAACCTGTGATATCCAGGTTAATGGGCGGAGGATGTGGGCGTGGCCTGAAGTTGTTATATCCCGGTTAATGGGTGGAGGATGTGGGCGAGCTCAGTTTCATGAATCACGATGTTTCTGTCCGTACGCCGCCGCGGTGTCACAGCTGAAGAGTCCGGTCTGATTCGTGGTAGCGGCTGGTTGTGAGGGTCTGTCAGAACCTCAGTCTGAGCAGAGAGAGAAGGAGAATGTCTGATCACAAACGTCAGACATCAGTAGTTTCAGCTGTCACACAAATCATTTCTGTCCAGGTTTGACTTTTCACACGACTTTATTTTGCTTGACTGAGTTTTATTCTCTCTCCTTAAATCTAGTTCTGTTTGATGTTTAGTCTCTAATCTGAGTCCAGACCACCGGAGCTGGAGGTCAGTGAAGTGGATCTGACCTGAAGGGATCTATGCACAAATGAAAAGTTAAAGTCATGGAAGCTTCTCTTCAACAAAATCACCTTCTTCAGATCGTAACTCCTCTTCCTCTTTGTGTTTTCATCTGAATGGTCCTCCTTCATCCATCCTTCTCTTTGAAGACCCTGTGTGTGTGTGTGTGTGTGTGTGTGTGTGTGTGTGTGTGTGTGTGTGTGTGTATGTGTGAGTGCGTGGGGGGGGGTTGCTCTGCTGCAGCCCTCTTGACTTTCACGCCATAAAGAGAAAGACACACTTCTTCATCTTCTATCTTCAATTTGTTCTTCACTGTTGGAGTCAAGTTGGTGTCTCACACACACACACACACACACACACACACACACACACACACACACACACACACACACACACGACGGGCCAGCTCCATTCTCACTCTCTCAGCTCCTCACACCATCCACCTCCCTCTCTCATCCACTGCGGCAGTGTGCCTCCGTTACCATGGAAACCACTCAATCAACCCCCCCATTCCCACACACACACACACACACACACACACACACCCCAAACTCACACTTTTTTTCTGGAGCACAGAGAGACAATGAGGAGGAGTAAAAGGATGGGGGACGAGCGAGTATTGAATGCTGAGAGAGAGAGAAGGAGAGGAATGATGGAGCAAGGAAAGGAAAGAAGCGAAGAAAAGGATGGAGGATGGATTAAAGGAGTGGAAGTGGCAACAGGGGACACCAGTTGGGTGGGGGGTCATTTAATGGTGGGGAAGCATGACGGCCATATGTGTAGCCCGAGGCATCGTGGGGGGGGGATAATGAGGGGGTGATGAAGGCACGGAGGAGGGAGGAAAGGAGAAGAGGGCTAAGGAAAAGGAGGGGAGGGAAGAAGTCCAATGAGGGAATAGAGAAAGAATAAGGGTGTGAGGAAAAGAAGTTAACTAAAGAGGAGGAGTTGGAGGAGGTAAAGGGGTAGTTATAGGTACTGAGGGAGGAAAGACAGAAAAGAGGGGAGCAGGAAAAGGATGAAGGGAGACTGGGAAGGAAAGAAAAGTGAATGAGGGGTTGTGAGGAGAGATGGAGAGAAAAACATGGAGGAGGATGAGGAAGCAAGAGGAGAAAAGAGGATGGGAACAAGGGATGAAAGAAAGGAGTTGAAGAAGGGGTGAGTGAAGGGGATAAAGGGAGAAGGAGCAGGAAAAATGAGTTGGGGAGGAGGAAGGATAGAAACTTTTTCTTTCTACCATTTCTGTTTTTTTACCAGCGCTGAGCTCAGCATTTCGCTGAGTCCTTCACTAACATTAGCGATGCTAGCTGACTTTGGCTTCAGTTAAGGATGATAGCCAACGTTAGCTAGCATTAGTTATAATAGCTTACTTTAGCTAACATTAGCAGTATTAGTCCGTTTCCAAATACCCGACGGTGCTGGAGCCTCAGCTTCCTTACAGATGGCTTTGTGTGTGTGTGTGTGTGTGTGTGTGTGTGTGTGTGTGTGTGTGTGTGTGTGTGTGAGAATGTGTGTGTGTGTGCGTATGTGTGTGTGTGTGTGTGCGTATGTGTGTGTGTGTGTGTGCGTGCGTGCGTGTGTGTGTGTGTCCCAGGGGTTTTCCTCCAATGTCGGCGGGCAGCATATGGGACTTGGCGCTAATAACCACACCACTCCGCCAAAACCTGATTTACACCCCGCCTCCCCACAGGACAGGAGTGTGTGTGTACATGTGTGTGTGAGTGTCTAATGGGGGCGGAGCCTGAAATCTGATTAAAGTCATGTTGGCAACATTAACAACCTTTCAGCCCCACTGCCCCCCGCCCTGTGGGACGCCGCTGGTGTGGTTCAGGTGGCAGATTTCAGTCTTAATCCCCTTCACCCCTCCTCTCATCCT
>JBBDHG010000013.1:412500-462500 GCA_037951165.1 Lophius americanus | reverse complement strand
ATCTGAAAACCCCCTGAGATCATCCGTGACTGACGGCTGGTCCAGCCAGAAGTTTGGTCTGGATCACATCCCCACCTTAAACTCAGACAGCTCCACCCCTAACACGTGCCCCAGCCTGAAAAGAGGGGCGGGGCTTCGCCATAGTCCTGTTTCTTTGTGCAAATCTGTTTCTCGTCTCATTTATTGGTGAATGTTGCGAAACGATTTGATTCTTAAAGAGACAGTACGCCATTCTTCCTGTCAGCAGCATTAGCTGGTGGTGCAAAGTCAGCTGTTTGTTGGTCATGTGACGTCGATGATGCAACAGACGCAGCTCTGACACAGACAGTGTGTAGGCTGCTTACTCACTCACACACACACACACACTCACTATCGTCATTGCTGTGCATCTTCATCGTACGTCAGCGCCTCAGGCATGATGTATGGTTGTGTGTGTCACCATCTGTGTGTGATCACACCTGACTCAGGTAATGTGTGTGTGTGTGTGAGTGTGTGTGTGTGTGTGTGTGTGTGTGTGTGTGTGTGTGTGTGTGTGTGTGTGTGTGTGTGTGTGTGTGTGTGTGTGTGAACAGCTGCAGCAGCCCCTTTCCTGAGAAACACACACAAACATTCACTCCAACATTCACGCCAACATTCACGCCAACATTCACGCCAACATTCACACCAACATTCACTCCAACATTCACTCCAACATTCACACCAACATTCACACCAACATTCACTCCAACATTCACACCAACATTCACGCCAACATTCACACCAACATTCAAACCAACATTCACTCCAACATTCACGCCAACATTCACGCCAACATTCACTCCAACATTCACGCCAACATTCACGCCAACATTCACACCAACATTCACACCAACATTGACTCCAACATTCACACCAACATTCACTCCAACATTCACTCCAACATTCACTCCAACATTCACTCCAACATTCACACCAACATTCAAACCAACATTCACTCCAACATTCACGCCAACATTCACGCCAACATTCACTCCAACATTCACGCCAACATTCACGCCAACATTCACGCCAACATTCACACCAACATTCACTCCAACATTCACTCCAACATTCACACCAACATTCACACCAACATTCACTCCAACATTCACACCAACATTCACGCCAACATTCACGCCAACATTCACGCCAACATTCACGCCAACATTCACGCCAACATTCACGCCAACATTCACACCAACATTCACTCCAACATTCACTCCAACATTCACATCAACATTCACACCAACATTCACTCCATCATTCACTCCAACATTCACTCCAACATTCACACCAACATTCACTCCAACATTCACACCAACATTCACACCAACATTCACACCAACATTCACTCCATCATTCACTCCAACATTCACTCCAACATTCACACCAACATTCACACTGCAATGGACGGGGATCGAACCACGACCTTCAGATAAGGGGACGACCGCTCTACCAACTGAACCAGCGTCGCCCCATCATGAATGAATGAATGAATGAATGAATGAATGAATGAAGTCTCACTCCTGCTCCATCCCATAATCACCTCCGTCACTTGTTCACTTGACTTGTCGTCCGCTCACACTGGCCTCTGACGCAGGTTATTATGGTCTGTCCACACCGGCACACATCACTGACTTGTTGTCTGTGCAGAAGGTTGAGTGGAGAAAGTGTGTGAAGGAGAGGAGACCTGAGGAGCCGCTCCTCCTTCACCGCTGCAGGCGTTAAACACTCCTCCGACTCCATGACGCCGCTCTGAGACTGAAACTGAAATGAGGAGGACGCCTCCCGGTGGAGGTCCTGAATTATTCAGCTCCTCGGTTCTGGTTAAGGTGCCTTCGGACTCTGAACTCCGTCCCCGTTGGAGTGGATTTGTTGAGGAGCAGCAGGAGGTGAAGCTCCTGCAGCTGAATCTGTTCAGGAACAGAAACATCACATCTTCCAGCGGAGGAATCAGAGGTTCACCTCTCATGTCGTGTTTGTCCTTGTTAGAAGCTAGAATGTCTTCTTGAAGGAGGAACATGTTCAGAGTCGGGCTTGGGGGAGGAGCAGGAGGTCACGGCTGTAGCTGTCAGAGAACATGAAGAAGAATGAATCATCTGTGAGTGGAACCTTTACCTCGCTGAGGTTTCACTCTGTGAACCTGGACTGTTTCTCTGTATGAACCTGGACTGTTTCTCTGTGTGAACCTGGACTGTTTCTCTGTGTGAACCTGGACTGTTTCACTGTGTGAACCTGGACTGTTTCACTGTGTGAACCTGGACTGTTTCTCCGTATGAACCTGGACTGTTTCTCCGTGTGAACCTGGACTGTTTCTCTGTGTGAACCTGGACTGTTTCTCTGTGTGAACCTGGACTGTTTCACTGTGTGAACCTGGACTGTTTCTCTGTGTGAACCTGGACTGTTTCACTGTGTGAACCTGGACTGTTTCTCTGTGTGAACCTGGACTGTTTCACTATATGAACCTGGACTGTTTCTCTGTATGAACCTGGACTGTTTCTCTGTGTGAACCTGGACTGTTTCACTGTGTGAACCTGGACTGGTTCACCGTGTGAACCTGGACTGTTTCTCCGTGTGAACCTGAACTGTTTCTCTGTATGAACCTGGACTGTTTCACTGTGTGAACCTGGACTGTTTCTCCGTGTGAACCTGGACTTTTTCACTCTGCGGACCTGGACTTTTGTTAGATGAACTTAAATGTTCTAATCGCGAACTCTGTCTCCTCCTCTCACTGACATGACCGGCTAGCGTCTGCTACATGATGGCGGCTCCTCCTCAGACCCGGAACCTTCTGTCAGACGTAGAGACAGAGTCCTCACACCTAGTTCATACAGAAGGAAGGCGGGGCTTAAAGGTGACCACGCCCACTTGAAAAACATTGTTTGGTTGGGAGACTCTCTCTCTATGACCTACTGTATGATACCGGAACCATCAGTTACATACGGACGTCGACTGGTTGGTTTGGTGGTTTGTTGGTTGACTGGTTGGATGGTTGGTTGACTGGTTGGATGGTTGGTTTGTTAGTTGGATGGTTGGTTGGTTGGTTGGTTGGTTTGTTGGTGGACTTGTTGGTTGACTGGTTGGATGGTTTGTTGGTTGGTTGGTTGACTGGTTGGTTTGTTGGTTGACTGGTTGGTTGGTTTGTTGGTTGACTGGTTGGTTTGTTGGTTGGATGGTTGGTTTGTTGGTTGGATGGTTGGTTTGTTGGTAGACTGGTTGGTTTGTTGGTTGACTGGTTGGATGGTTGGTTTGTTGGTTGACTGGTTGGTTTGTTGGTTGGATGGTTGGTTTGTTGGTTGGATGGTTGGTTTATTGGTAGACTGGTTGGTTTGTTGGTTGACTGGTTGGATGGTTTGTTTGTTGGTTGACTGGTTGGATGGTTGGTTGACTGGTTGTATGGTTGGTTTGTTAGTTGAATGGTTGGTTTGTTGGTTGGTTGGTTGGTTGATTTGTTGGTGGACTGGTTGGTTTGTTGGTTGACTGGTTGGATGGTTTGTTGGTTGGTTTGTTGGTTGACTGGTTGGTTGGTTTGTTGGTTGACTGGTTGGTTTGTTGGTTGGATGGTTGGTTTGTTGGTTGGATGGTTGGTTTGTTGGTAGACTTGTTGGTTGACCGGTTGGATGGTTGGTTTGTTGGTAGGATGGTTGGTTTGTTGGTAGACTGGTTGGTTTGTTGGTTGAATGGTTGACTGGTTGGATGGTTGGTTTGTCAGTAAGATTACCAAACCAGCCATCCAACCCACCAGCTGATGTGTTTGAAGTTCTAGACTCTTCCATTATGTGGGGAAATCTGGGTTCTGGGATCTGGGGGGTCCATCGGAGACCTAAGTGCTTCTTTAGTTCTTTACGGGTTTTCCTTTGATCCAGCTGTGGTTTAGACGTTGTTTCCTTAAGCCCCGCCTCTTGGTGTCGGAGCCTCAGACCCTCAATCTTACCTCCAGATCAGAGAACTGGAGCTCAGCTCGTCCGGGTTTGTACTTTTGTCTTTAACTTGATGAGTGAACCGTCCCCCCCCCACAGCACTAGGATCTATAAAGATCCTAAACGGCGAGATTGAGCGGCGTGTTGCCTGGTTACTTACCACGCTGCATAATTTATGTGCTGCTCATTACTAATTCAGGAGCGCGGCTCAATAACAGGCGGCGGCGGCCGATGCTCCCAGCTCCTATTGTTTTCATAATCTATATTCATTCCTGGAGGCGCCGCCCGCCCCACAGCGACCCCCCCTCAAACTCAGAGTGACACCTGGAGAAACAGTCGCACAAAATGACATTCTTTAGTCGCCATCGGTGCAATCAGCACTCTGGGAGTTTGTTTAGGAAAGTTCTGGGAGAGTCGATCGTCCAATCCTCATCCAGATTGGTGCCTTGGCCATGAGTTGAAGCCCCGCCTCCATCGTTGCGTGGGTGAAAGGTTTTATGAAGCACAGACTTTACCTTTTCTTTACTATTTTCTTTATTTATCTCCTCGGAGGTCATGTGATGGTCTTTGTTTGTGTTTACAAACATTGCAGTAATATTTAAGGGCGCGGTACGATACGTATCAGAAGCTGTCAGATTCTGATCCTTCATCATCCTCTGGTCTGGTTCTGAGTCTGTGAAGACTTTGATCCATCTCTAAGTTCATCGACTCAGCAGACCTGGTGGTTACCTCACCAACGGGTAACGTCATTGGTCCATCAGGAGATGAAAGAGGTGGTACCTCCTCAGGACTGCTCAGAGTCTCGGTCTCAGTCTGGTTGATGTTCATCGACTCATTGACTCCCTAGAGTTAGCGACATTGAGCGGTTAGCCACAGGAAGTAGCATCTCTTCATCAGGAAACACCAGTAACCTCCTCACTGTTGGACCTCCTGTGTTCCGCCTGGCTGAAGTTCCTCAGAGGTTGGGTTTGGTCTCCATCCAGCCATCGTCCCCAGCTCTAGAACTGATGGCCTCAGAGACGTGACAGCCGGGCCGTTTGGACGGGTCAGCCATGAGTCTTGGTTTCTGTAAAAAGATTTAATGTTTCCGGTGTGAGGTCATCGGTTCAGACGCTCAACCCACAAACCTCTGGTTGTCTGCTTGTTTTGACTCCCATGATGCTTTGCAGTCATATGTCTTTGGTAGAGAGAGCCTCCGTCTGTAACTCAAGTTGCTCGGACGCTGTTGGAGTGGCTCAATCGTCCGTTTGGGACCAGTGATGGTGACAGATGAGTCGCAGAGTTTCATTGTACGTGTTCCTCTGCCTGAACGGATGGAAACCTCCAAACAAAAACAAAAACAACACCAGCATGTGAGATGTTCAAGTCCGACTGCTCAATTATGCCCTCTAGTCCCAGTCTCAGTTTGGGACAAGGCCCCTGGTGGACTCTCCTGATGGACTCTCCTGATGGACTCTCCTGGTGGACTCTCCTGGTGGACTCCCCTGATGGACTCTCCTGGTGGACTCTCCTGATGGACTCACCTGGTGGAGGCCCATGGTGGACTCTCCTGATGGACTCTCCTGGTGGACTCTCCTGATGGACTCTTCTGGTGGACTCTCCTGATGGACTCTCCTGATGGACTCTCCTGGTGGACTCTCCTGGTGGACGCCCATGGTGGACTCTCCTGGTGGACTCTCCTGATGGACTCTCCTGATGGACTCTCCTGATGGACTCTCCTGGTGGACTCTCCTGGTGGACGCCCATGGTGGACTCTCCTGATGGACTCTCCTGGTGGACTCTCCTGGTGGACTCTCCTAATGGACTCTCCTGGTGGACTCTCCTGGTGGACTCTCCTGGTGGACTCTCCTGGTGGACTCTCCTGATGGACTCTCCTGATGGACTCTCCTGATGGACTCTCCTGGTGGACTCTCCTGGTGGACTCTCCTGGTGGAGGCCCATGGTGGACTCTCCTGATGGACTCTCCTGGTGGACTCTCCTGGTGGACTCTCCTAATGGACTCTCCTGGTGGACTCTCCTGATGGACTCTCCTGGTGGACTCTCCTGGTGGACTCTCCTGGTGGACTCTCCTGATGGACTCTCCTGGTGGACTCTCCTGATGGACTCTCCTGATGGACTCTCCTGGTGGACTCTCCTGGTGGACTCTCCTAATGGACTCTCCTGGTGGACTCTCCTGGTGGACTCTCCTGGTGGACTCTCCTGGTGGAGGCCCATGGTGGACTCTCCTGGTGGACTCTCCTGATGGACTCTCCTGGTGGACTCTCCTGGTGGACTCTCCTGGTGGAGGCCCATGGTGGACTCTCCTGGTGGACTCTCCTGGTGGACTCTCCTGGTGGACTCTCCTGATGGACTCTCCTGGTGGACTCTCCTGATGGACTCTCCTGATGGACTCTCCTGGTGGACTCTCCTGGTGGACTCTCCTGGTGGACTCTCCTGATGGACTCTCCTGGTGGACTCTCCTGGTGGACTCTCCTGGTGGACTCTCCTGGTGGACTCTCCTGATGGACTCTCCTGGTGGACTCTCCTGGTGGACTCTCCTGATGGACTCTCCTGGTGGACTCTCCTGATGGACTCTCCTGATGGACTCTCCTGATGGACTCTCCTGGTGGACTCTCCTGGTGGAGGCCCCTGGTGTGGCGGCGTTCCTCTCTCCTCTCTGCTCCTCCTGTTAATTGGTTGGATGCGGTTAGAGGTTGTGTTGAAACGTCTCCCGTCTAATTACTGCTGCTGTTTCCTGTCAGCGGCGCCGCTGTGAGCTTCATCACCGCTAATCACCATCAGAGCCGCCGCCGCCGCCACTGATGATTATGTCATAAATATATTCATCTGATCGGAGCAGCTCCCATCAAGGGTGGAGAAGAAAAGACAATTAAAGGATGAGGAGGGAAAAGGTGGAGATTGAAGTAGGAGGAGATGAAACATGTCAACATCCATCCTTCCCTCCTTCATCGCTCCATCCATCATCATCTACCCGTCCGTCCATCCAGGGAGGAGCAGGAATAGGAGTAGAAGAGGAGCAGGTAAAGGGAGAAGAGGAGGAGGAGAGGGTCTCTGGTTGAGTGATCTTTCACCAGGAGGCGTAGATTTATTCCGGTGTGTTCCCTATATACCTGTGACCTCCTGACCCCACGCTCATTAACATAAAAACCACATTCCTTGACTGTTGATTGGCCATGGGCCAACGAGAGCAGGGTGTAAAGGAGGAGGAGCTGAAGAGGAGGTTCTGGAGGTTTTCATATCGTCATCCTCGGCAGAAGTATTTCCAATCACCTCACTATTGTGTGAGCAGGAGCGACAACTGAACGACCTCACCTCTCACCCCATCATCACCCCATCATCTCCTCACTATCACCCCATCATCTCCTCACTATCACCCCATCATCTCCTCACTATCACCCCATCATCTCCTCACTATCACCCCATCATCTCCTCACTATCACCCCATCATCTCCTCACTATCACCCCATCATCTCCTCACTATCACCCCATCATCTCCTCACTATCACCCCATCATCTCCTCACTATCACCCCATCATCTCCTCACTATCACCCCATCATCTAGTCACTATCACCCCATCATCTCCTCACTATCACCCCATCATCTCCTCACTATCACCCCATCATCTCCTCACTATCACCCCATCATCTAGTCACTATCACCCCATCATCTCCTCACTATCACCCCATCATCTCCTCACTATCACCCCATCATCTCCTCACTATCACCCCATCATCTCCTCACTATCACCCCATCATCTCCTCACTATCACCCCATCATCTCCTCACTATCACCCCATCATCTCCTCACTATCACCCCATCATCTAGTCACTATCACCCCATCATCTCCTCACTATCACCCCATCATCTCCTCACTATCACCCCATCATCTCCTCACTATCACCCCATCATCTCCTCACTATCACCCCATCATCTCCTCACTATCACCCCATCATCTCCTCACTATCACCCCATCATCTCATCACTATCACCCCATCATCTCCTCACTATCACCCCATCCTCTCCTCACTATCACCCCATCTCACTATCACCCCATCATCTCCTCACTATCACCCCATCATCTCCTCACTATCACCCCATCATCTCCTCACTATCACCCCATCATCTCCTCACTATCACCCCATCATCTCCTCACTATCACCCCATCATCTCCTCACTATCACCCCATCATCTCCTCACTATCACCCCATCATCTAGTCACTATCACCCCATCATCTCCTCACTATCACCCCATCATCTCCTCACTATCACCCCATCATCTCATCACTATCACCCCATCATCTCCTCACTATCACCCCATCTCACTATCACCCCATCATCTCCTCACTATCACCCCATCATCTCCTCACTATCACCCCATCATCTCCTCATTATCACCCCATCATCTCCTCACTATCACCCCATCATCTCCTCACTATCACCCCATCATCTCCTCACTATCACCCCATCATCTCCTCACTATCACCCCATCATCTAGTCACTATCACCCCATCATCTAGTCACTATCACCCCATCATCTCCTCACTATCACCCCATCATCTCCTCACTATCACCCCATCATCTCCTCACTATCACCCCATCATCTCCTCACTATCACCCCATCATCTCCTCACTATCACCCCATCATCTCCTCACTATCACCCCATCATCTCATCACTATCACCCCATCATCTCCTCACTATCACCCCATCTCACTATCACCCCATCATCTCCTCACTATCACCCCATCATCTCCTCACTATCACCCCATCATCTCCTCACTATCACCCCATCATCTCCTCACTATCACCCCATCATCTCCTCACTATCACCCCATCATCTCCTCACTATCACCCCATCATCTAGTCACTATCACCCCATCATCTCCTCACTATCACCCCATCATCTCCTCACTATCACCCCATCATCTCCTCACTATCACCCCATCATCTCCTCACTATCACCCCATCATCTCACCCTAGTTGGTTGGATGTTGGGGTTCTGGCTGGTGGCTTTGGTACCTCAGACATCTCTGACTTTTGTTGGTAGAGGTTTGTGGTTTTTCAGAACCGTTCTGGCAGGAAGTTGTTTCTTCACACCAGGATCCCTGATCATCTTCCTCACGCCGACACGTTAGAGACCAGAAACGAGTTTCTTCTCCCTTCTTCTACTCAAATAAACAACATCAGGATTGAACAATGGTCTGCGCCTCTTTAAGAGACAGAATAAACCTGAAGAGGATTTAAAACCTTCCAGAACTCCTTCAGAATAAAATCCTAGATTCTTCTTAAACTGCGTTTCATGACCCCACCAGAGACCCTCCCCTCTCTGTGGAGGTTCCCCACATCAGGACTCGAACGGCTTTGTTCACATTAGTCTGAGAACCCACTGGCTGAAAATCCTCCCAATTACCCATAATCCTCTAGTCCTCTGAGCATCCTCCCCGTTTGTCCTGGCTGGAAGCAGATGATTGACAGACGGAGCCTCAGATAGTTTATAGTGACATGGGACTAGAATCTTAATTTACTCATCCCCTCGTTAATATTCCTCCAGTGTCACATGACCTCATCAGTTAATATCACATTCAGTCAAACTCCTGCTTTAAGTCAAGTTTTACTCCGCCCAAAGTTGAAGAAATCAGAACGTTAACGTTAGCATTGGAAGAGAACATTAGCTAACGATAGCCATGAGAGAGACAGTTCGCTTTTATTAGCAATGAGAGAAAAATTTGCTAATGTTAGCAATGAGAGAGTAAAGTAGCTAATGTTAGTATAAAAGAGTAAAGTAGCTAATGTTAGTATAAGAGAGTAAAGTAGCTAATGTTAGCTATAAGAGAGTAAAGTAGCTAATGTTAGCTATAAGAGAGTAAAGTAGCTAATGTTAGCTATAGGCGATGCAAATTTTGTTTTGAGAGCTGAAAATAGCAAACATGAGGAATGACCATTGAAAGTCGCTAAATTTAGCTCAATCAACTGACATTAGCTAATGTAAGATATAAAAGCTGAAATGAGCTAAAATGAGCTATGACAGCTGAAATAGCTAAATCTAGTTATGTAGGTTGAGGTAGCTAATTGTAGCCATAACAACTGATATTTACTTAAGCTATGTTAGCTGACATTATCCAACAAGCTACGATAGCTGACATTAACCAACCAAAGCTAGATTAAATGACAATTAACATTCGCTAACCTTAGCTAGGTTAACTGACATTAATTTGCTTTAGCTATGTTAGTTGACATCAGCTAACGACATGTTAGCACATGAGGACTACTGCAGGGATCGTGGATTGTAATTAGAACTATAAGTATAGATATTTATGTTCAAGAGTGTCTTCAACATAAGTGAAAATGTAGAAGCAGTGAGATTTCTGTGAGGAGCGTTAAGAAGATCCCGGCTAACAGACATTAAATAATGGATGTTGAGCGTCTGAGGTTTTATGGATTTATTGGCAGCTTTAAGTTGAAGCGGTGAATAAAGTAGAGTCCAAGAAGAACCGGCTGACAGGAGGGTCCGACCGTCAAATCGATCCGCTCAGTCCTCTCTGACTGTCTCACAGAGAAATCTGGGCCAGTCGGGAGTTAGTTAGCGCCACCATTGCTGAGAAAACTCCGGCTCCCGTCACCAGAGGGAGGACGCTAATTCTCAGATGAAGCCTACAATGCTAGAATGTACGCTGATTTTAGCATGTATGCTAGAATGTATGCTGATTTTAGCATGTATGCTAGAATGTATGCTGATTTTAGCATGTATGCTAGAATATATGCTGATTTTAGCATGTATGCTAGAATGTATGCTGATTTTAGCATGTATGCTAGAATATATGCTGATTTTAGCATGTATGCTAGAATGTATGCTAATTTTACATGTATGTTAGAATGTATGCTGATTTTAGCATGTATGCTAGAATGTATGCTAATTTTACATGTATGTTAGAATATATGCTGATTTTAGCATGTATGCTAGAATGTATGCTGATTTTAGCAAGTATGCTAGAATGTATGCTGATTTTAGCATGTATGCTAATGGCTATGTGCTGTGTGTTTTTCAGCTGGGGCGGGGAACAAGGTGGGCTGGGCCTTCGGTCTGGGTCTGGAGAGACTGGCTATGGTTCTGTACAGCATCCCAGACATCCGACTCTTCTGGAGTCAAGATGAGCGCTTCCTGCATCAGTTCAGAGTTCAAGACATCCAGCAACCCGTCTGCTTCCGGGTAGGAACGCCACGTATAACTCCTACAATATGGAGTTAAATTCCTGCCGAAAGTTTGCAAACAAATGTTTGTTCAGGAGTCTTAGTACATTTTAAATCATGTTTCGTTTGTTTGCAAACTGGCAGGAATTTAATTCCACAGCAAAATTCATCTGCAAACACGCCTCTCTGATGTCACAGCGGGATGAGGGGTGATAGAGGAGGATGGAGGGATGATAGAGGAGGATGGAGGGATGATAGAGGAGGATGGAGGGATGATAGAGGAGGATGGAGGGAATAAAGTGGAGGATGGAGGGATGATAGAGGAGGATGGAGGGATGATAGGATGGAGGGATGATAGTAGAGGATGGAGGGATGATAGGATGGAGGGATGATAGTAGAGGATGGAGGGATGATAGGATGGAGGGATGATAGGATGGAGGGATGATAGAGGAGGATGGAGGGATGATAGGATGGAGGGATGATAGTGGAGGATGGAGGGATGATAGGATGGAGGGATGATAGGATGGAGGGATGATAGGATGGAGGGATGATAGAGGAGGATGGAGGGATGATAGGATGGAGGGATGATAGGATGGAGGGATGATAGTAGAGGATGGAGGGATGATAGGATGGAGGGATGATAGAGGAGGATGGAGGGATGATAGGATGGAGGGATGATAGTAGAGGATGGAGGGATGATAGGATGGAGGGATGATAGGATGGAGGGATGATGTCGGGGGACAAACATGTTGTTTTGTCCGCCTGTTAGTTTCATTGATGAACTCTGGACCTCCAGAGGGACCAGGGGGGCATGGCTCATCTCCTGCCCACGCCTGGTGCACCACTCTTGGGCAAGGACTCCACACGTCTCCCCCTGAACCTCCCTGGTCTCTGGATCGATGGCTAATGAACTGTTACCGTCAAACAGGAAGCTGCGCCGCCGCCTCAACTCTGGTCCAGTTTAACAGCTGAACGAGCTCCAACAAACCAGGCCGTCACCGAGAAACTGTGACACCTGTTTGAGTGGAATAATGAGATGAGAGGAAGAGGAGGGTATGGACTACCCACCCCTCACCCCTCTGTCTCTTTACTCCAGGATAGTAATCAGACGCTGAATGGACCTTTAGATTTATTCGTCTTGATGAAGTTTCATTGCGTTCTTGTCTTTGTCGTTGGACATTCATCCTTTCATGAAGGTCTTTCTCTCCTCTCCGCTCCTGATTGGCTGATTAATCCTCTGTTTCTCCAGGAAACAGTAGGCGGCGTTCCTGCGTCAGAACCGAGTCGATCAGAGATTCCCAACAACAACGTTGACCTCATGGTTTGACGTAAAGATGGATTTTAGAATCTAGAAGGATCATCAGAACATCTGTCGGAACGGAGAGATAGGAACTAGAAGGAAATAAAGAAGACGGGAACAGGAAGTGGGAAACAAGGAAAAAAGAGAACTGGAGGAAATGGAAAAGAGGAGAAAGAAAAAGGTGACAGGGAAACAAATAAGAGAGGACTGGGGAGAAACAATGATGAGGAGGAGAGGGACAGGAAGTGAGGAGGAGAGGGACAGGAAGTGAGGAGGAGAGGAACAGGAAGTGAGGAGGAGAGGAACAGGAAGTGAGGAGGAGAAGAACTCTTAACCCTTTCCATCTAGTTTTATTTACATGCATCGGTTTCTTTTGAAGCTAACAGCTGATTGTTTGTTTCTCCCCAGCCTCTCAGTAAATACCCGCCGCTCCACAACGACATCTCCTTCTGGCTGCCGGCCAGCAGCTTCACCGAGAACGACTTCTATGAACTGGTGCGCTCCATCGCTGGAGACCTGGTGGAGAAGGTGTCACTGGTGGACCGGTTCCAGCACCCACAGTAGGAAAACACACAAACACACACACACAGACACACACACACACACATACACACACAGACACACACACATACAGACACACACGGACACACACACACAGACACACACACATACAGACACACACAGACACACACACAGACACACACACACAGACACACACACAGACACACACACACAGACACACACACACACACATACACACACAGACACACACACATACAGACACACACGGACACACACACACAGACACACACACATACAGACACACACAGACACACACACAGACACACACACAGACACACACACAGACACACACACACAGACACACAGACACACACACACAGACACACACACAGACACACACACGGACACACACACACAGACACACACACAGACACACACACAGACACACACACACAGACACACACACACACACATACACACACAGACACACACACATACAGACACACACGGACACACACACACAGACACACACACACAGACACACACACAGACACACACACGGACACACACACACAGACACACACACATACAGACACACACAGACACACACACAGACACACACACAGACACACACACACAGACACACTCTGTTCAGGATGACCCGAGAAGATACTCTGCTCCAAACCCTGGTCTGAGCCCCGGACCTTTGACACATGTGACTGAGAGTCACGTCTCTGCGACGGGAGAATAACAACAACAACAACAACAACAACAACAATAACATTAATGCCTTTAGTGATGCTGGAGGACGGAAGAAGAGGAAAAGGGAGGAAGATGCAGTAAATTGTAGAATGAGAATAAAGATGACATAAATGGGAAGATGAAAACCGAATGAGGAGAAGGTCAAAGGTCAGCGTGTTTTTACGCTGCTGGCGCATCATGCCTGAGCAGAACGCAGAGGCGGAGGCGGAGCAACAGTTTCTCCTCCGCAGCGTTTCTGGAGGCGGGATGTGTTTCTATTACAGTGATTCAGATATAATGAATAAGATGCTCTGTGATTAATTCAACTAAATATTGAGGACATTTAAAAACCTTTCAATTTAAAGTCTCACTCAGTGGTCTACCCAGCTGTCAATCAAACCTCTGCAGAGGCACGTGTCACATCCTTTTATCCTCACTTCTAAAATTAGACCTTCACAAAATATCTGCAATGCACCTTTATGCTCCCAAAATACACAGACAGACAAACACACACACTCACAAATACACACACACACACACACATACACAGACACTCAAACACACACACACACACTCACAAACACACACACTCACAAATACACACACTCTCACACACACACACACACACAAACACACACACACACACACTCAAACACACACAGACACACACTCACAAACACACACACTCACACACACATACACAAACACTCAAACACACGCACACACACACTCTCACACACACACACTCAAACACACACACTCACAAATACACACACTCACACACACACATAAACAAACACTCAAACACACACACATACACAAATACACACACACTCACACACACACTCAAACACACACACTCACAAATACACACACACTCACACACACACATACACAAACACTCAAACACACACACATACACAAACACTCAAACACACGCACACACACTCACAAACACACACACACACACACTCTCACACACACACATACACAAACACTCAAACACACGCACACACACTCACAAACACACACACACACACACTCTCACACACACACGTACACAAACACTCAAACACACAGTCTCACACACTCACACACACACACACACACTCACACAGTTTCACACACTCTCACACACACACACTCAAACACACACACTCACAAATACACACACTCACACACACACATACACAAACACTCAAACACACACATACACAAACACTCAAACACACACACATACACAAACACTCAAACACACACTCACAAACACACACTCTCACACACACACTCAAACACACACACTCACAAAATACACACACACTCACACATACACAAACACTCAAACACACACACATACACAAACACTCAAACACACGCACACACACTCACAAACACACACACACACACACTCTCACACACACACATACACAAACACTCAAACACACGCACACACACTCACAAACACACACACACACACACTCTCACACACACACGTACACAAACACTCAAACACACAGTCTCACACACTCACACACACACACACACTCACACAGTTTCACACACTCACACACACACACACACACACACAAACATACACACAGTGTTGACTTCCTCTCGTGGGTGGGGTCTGTAATCTGAGGGTGGGGGTGTGACGTGGGTGTGGGGTAAGGACTCCAGGAGCCATCTAGTAGCTGGTTCCTCTGAAGCTCCCTCTGGACGGTAGCTCCTCCCCCTTTCTGCTGGCTGAAGGAGTCCAGGAGTGGGCGTGAGAACTGAACTGTTGGTCGTGTCACTTTTCATCCCTCACATATAAAATCATCTGGGAGCAGAGAGTGGATCTAGCTGCTGGTGACCTTGAAGGAGTTTGGGGAGGCCATGGAAAAGGACTTTCGATCGGCCCGATGACTCGGGAACCTAAAGCAGGGCTTGGCCCAGACTGTGTACAGCCGGACCGGAGAACCACTGACCCGTACTGAGGATATTGTTTGAAGATGGAAAGAACACCTTGAGGAACGTCTGAACCCAGAAGCCACACCCTCTATAGTGGAGGCAGAGTTGGGGGACGCAGGGAAGGCCCATCCATTTCTCTGGCTGCGTCACTTAGGTGTTCAAGAAGTTACCCGATGGCAAGGCGCCAACGGTGGATCACATTCGCCCCGAGTTCTGAAGGCTTTGGACATTGTTGGGTTGTCATGGTGGACAAGCTTGATACCAGATACCACAGAACACATTCAGAGGGTCTCTGGAGTCCAGGCCTCCGTGGGGCAGAACTGTTCAGGCAGGAGTAATAAGGTTTCAATCAATCATCACACTAGAGAACAAGACATCGGTGAACTGGGTTGGAGGTATTGGTGGATCGGTTCAGGAGGGACCGCTTGACCAATGAATGCATCCTGGGTTGAACTGGACTGAAACCTCGGTTCCGTCTCAGCCTTTCAGTCACACTGACTGACTGTGGGAGCAGAAAACAATCATCCATTATTCAGACGCTGCAACCTGCACACCAGAAAAAAAACTCTCTCTCTCTGTCTCTCTCTCTCTCTCTCTCTGTCTCTGTCTCTCTCTCTCTCTCTCTCTCTCTCTCTCTCTCTCTCTCTCTCTGTCTCTCTCTCTCTCTCTCTCTCTGTCTCTCTCTCTGTCTCTCTCTGTCTCTGTCTCTCTCTCTCTCTCTCTCTCCTCTCTCTCTCTGTCTCTCTCTGTCTCTCTCTGTCTCTCTCTCTCTCTCTCTGTCTCTCTCTGTCTCTCTCTCTCTCTCTCTCTCTCTCTCTCTCTCTCTCTCTCTCTCTCTCTCTCTCTCTCTCTCTCTCTGTCTCTCTCTCCCTGTCTCTCTCTTTGTCTCTCTCTCTCTCTCTGTCTCTCTGTCTCTCTCTCTGTCTCTCTCTCCCTGTCTCTCTCTTTGTCTCTCTCTGCCTGTCTTTCTCTCTCTCTCTCTCTCTTTGTCTCTCTCTCTCTCTCTCTCCCTGTCTCTCTCTCCCTCTGTCTCTCTCTCTCTGTCTCTCTCTCTCTCTCTCTCTCCACCCTCATCCCTCCTCTTCCCCTTTTGTCATCCGTTTCCTCTCTCGCTCAGTCATCACACTCTTCATCAGGAGGAAGGGTTAGTCTCTCTCTCTGTTAAATCATTCATGAGGTGGTGGGGGGCCCCTGCCTCTCTGTCTCCCACTGGGGGGGGGGGGGCTCACCTTTGAGCAGGAGAGGCAAAAATCGATCTTTGTTTGGGTTTCGATGTTCCAAACTTCACTGGACTATTTTCACCAACCTAAACACTAAAGTTCATTGAGGGGCGTGTCCAATAAGAAAATCTGTTTTATTTATTTTTCTCTCTGAGTGGGTAGTAGCTAACATCTTAACCAGTGGGTAGTAGCTAACATCTTAACCAGTGGGTAGTAGCTAACATCTTAACCAGTGGGTAGTAGCTAACATCTTAACCAGTGGGTAGTAGCTAACATCTTAACCAGTGGGTAGTAGCTAACATCTTAACCAGTGGGTAGTAGCTAACATCTTAACCAGTGGGTAGTAGCTAACATCTTAACCAGTGGGTAGTAGCTAACATCTTAACCAGTGGGTAGTAGCTAACATCTTAACCAGTGGGTAGTAGCTAACATCTTAACCAGTGGGTAGTAGCTAACATCTTAACCAGTGGGTAGTAGCTAACATCTTAACCAGTGGGTAGTAGCTAACATCTTAACCAGTGGGTAGTAGCTAACATCTTAACCAGTGGGTAGTAGCTAACATCTTAACCAGTGGGTAGTAGCTAACATCTTAACCAGTGGGTAGTAGCTAACATCTTAACCAGTGGGTAGTAGCTAACATCTTAACCAGTGGGTAGTAGCTAACATCTTAACCAGTGGGTAGTAGCTAACATCTTAACCAGTGGGTAGTAGCTAACATCTTAACCAGTGGGTAGTAGCTAACATCTTAACCAGTGGGTAGTAGCTAACATCTTTACCAGTGACTAGCAGATGAAAGCTCAGCCAGTGTCTGGCAGCTAAATTCTTGAATGCTGACCGTGTTGCTTAGCAATAGTAAACATGTTAGCCCAGTAGGCTAACGTTAGTAAGCATTCTCCTGTTTTAGATAAACCGATTTCACATTCAGTTCTCACTGAAAGTCATCATAATAGTTTCCTCACCTCCTCGCTGTAACGATGACTGGTCCCTACGGCAACGTCAACGTTTACAGAACATCTTCAGACCTCCAGAGGTCTCATGAGATCTCGTGAGGTCTCATGAAGTCTTCAGAGGTCTCATGAGGTCTTCAGAGGTCTCATGAGGTCTCCAGAGGTCTCATGAGATCTTCAGAGGTCTCATGAGGTCTCCAGAGGTCTCATGAGATCTTAAGAGGTCTCCATAGACGTCCAGAGGTCTCATGAGGTCTTCAGAGGTCTCATGAGATCTTCAGAGGTCTCCATAGACGTCCAGAGGTCTCATGAGATCTTCAGAGGTCTCATGAGATCTCGTGAGGTCTCGCTAAATGAAGTCCTGAGCAGGTTTTAGTTTGGAAAGAAGATGAGGAGACAAACTGTGAATTAAAGTTTCATTACAGATATTCATCTTTATTCTTTTTTCCCTCCGTTGTTACAGGCGGCGTGTTTCATGTCTTGTAAATGGAATCTAGATTTCACTTGATCTCTTTTCTTCTCTAAATGTCAACATCATCCCATTCACCTTTTTCAAAATGTCACCTCCTCCTTCTCTCCTCCTCCTACCTAGTTCATCCTGTAGTTTTAGCATATTAGCTTACTGCAGCAGCGGCTCCCTGTGTGTGTGTGTGTGTGTGTGTGTGTGTGTGTGTGTGTGTGTGTGTGTGTGTGTGTGTGTGTGTGTGTGTGTGTGTGTGTGTGTGTGTGTGTGTGTGTGTGTGTGTGTGTGTGTGTGTGTAGCAGTAATGTTTTATGGACATTAAGAGCCTGTGAATCAAAAACGTACCAGATTTATATCAGCTGACTCTCTGGCTGCCAGAGCCCCAAGGGTCGCTGGGTAATCTTAGTGTAATTGAGCATAGAGGTTACAGTGGCGCACACACACACACACACGCACACACACACACACACACACACACACACTTTCACTCAGAAATATAAAACACACATCAGGGAGTAGAAAACACAGAATTCCCACAAACACATAAATAGAACCCACCCAATGATACGGCCACGCCCCTTTTACACGGCGCCCACCGTTGAGACCCTGTATGTGTCCTTTTATCTGATCCAACAAAACGACGGATGCCCACTCTGTGACCTTTACTCAAAACAAGGTCTTGACTTACGAAATACAATTCTCAGCGTATTGTGCCTTTTAATTTTTTTTTAATATGCATAGAGTAGAACGTATAAAGTAAGACCCAAACTATTTCCAGCAAGATCAAAGCAAAGACAGGGGATCAGGACTGGAGGTCATGGTAGGGCTGGAGGTCAGTGGTAGGACTGGAGGTCAGTGGTAGGACTGGAGGTCAGTGGTAGGACTGGAGGTCAGTGGTAGGGCTGGAGGTCAGTGGTAGGACTGGAGGTCAGTGGTAGGACTGGAGGTCAGTGGTAGGACTGGAGGTCAGTGGTAGGACTGGAGGTCGTGGTAGGACTGGAGGTCGTGGTAGGACTGGAGGTCAGTGGTAGGACTGGAGGTCAGTGGTAGGACTGGAGGTCGTGGTAGGGCTGGAGATCGTGGTAGGACTGGAGGTCATGGTAGGGCTGGAGGTCACTGGTGCAGGAGGAATGGAGGCTGGTGTTGGGGTAGCAGGACTTTGGCTCAGAGTAGGAGGTGCTGTCAGGGGAGCTATTCAGGAACGAGGTGGTGCAGCTCATAGACTAGGGGTGGTGCAGCATGGATCCTGGTTACAGTTGTGCTGTAGACCATGACTGAAAGGGCTGAAGGTCTGGTCATGTGTTCTTGAAGACTGATGGCCAGGATGTTTTGATGGCGGGAGCTGCCAACTGGAACTTTGACTAAGAGTCAACCGGGCCTTTGGCCAGAGTTTGGCACTGGTAGAGTAAGAGCGCTGGCTTCCATGTCGGGTCCTTCTTCGCCTCCACAGTCCAAACGACGCCCACCTTCCTTCTGGATCTGCAGCTTCGTCAGCAGCGTTCCATCTTTGACCAAAAGGAGAGGATGCTTGTCGCCAGTCGTCTCGTGACTCCAGTTATTTTCATCCTGTTGTTTTGAGCGAAGCAGCGGAGAAGTCACGGCGTCTCAGGCGCCACTCTCTATCTGAACCGGTGAATCACGCCGTCAGCAGCTTTCCTAGGGTCCCAGGAGGTGGGGGGTGGAGTCTCTGCTGTCAGAGTGGATCCACGCCACTGCTGTTTTTCTCTTTCACTAACAGGAAGCTGGAAGAGGCGTCAACATCTGTAAATACTTAGAGTACAAATACTTGTACTTTAAGTATTTACAGTAAATCTCAGTCCTGCAGTGGAGGGTAAACACCCTTCTCTGGGCCAATCACCATGGAGATACTAGTTTGAATAGACGACATCATTGACCCCAGAGTTGACCTTTTTAGATTCCAGTGTGGCAGATTGATGCAAACGAAAACGTTAGATATTAGCACTCAAGAGTCCCGTCCACTCAAAACAAAAACAACAGGTCTGAATAAACAAGACCACCTAAAAAAACAACCAGCCAGCTAAACAACCAACCGGTCGCCTAAACCACCAACCAACCGCCGAAACAATCAACAAACCACCTAAAAAAACAACCAACCACCTAAAAAAACAACCAACCAGCTAAAAAACAACCAACCACCTAAAAAAACAACCAACCACCTAAAAAAACAACCAACCAGCTAAAAAAACAACCAACCACCTAAAAAAACAACCAACCACCTAAACAATCAACCAACCGCCTAAAAAAACAACCAACCACCTAAAAAAACAACCAACCACCTAAACAATCAACCAACCGCCTAAAAAAACAACCAACCACCTAAAAAAACATCCAGTCGCCTAAACAACCAGGTGGGCCAGTTGAACCAACTAAGCGCGGGCACTAGCACCAGGGTTCTTTTTGGTGGAAAAGGGGTATGAGTGTCACTCGCTGGGCTCCTTTCCACCATTCCTTCATTAAGACCCCCTCAACTGGCAGGACCTCCCATCAACATAGTTTTGTGTGTCCTGTCCCTTTAATGGGTAAGAGCGTATTTGTGGGCGGTGGATGGATAGGTAAAACAGTGAGGGGACAGGTCACCTAAAGTCTGCTGATGGAAGGGCCTGAATGCTTTCAGAGTTCGTTTCACACAGACACGCCACAGAAAACATCCGTCTCTACGTCACGCTTCTTTATTTTGTATGACGCTGTTCGCCGTATTTCCAGACGCCATAGAGGCGTAGCTCTGGAAGACGCCGGCGTGAAGTCTGAGGTGTCGACAGCGGCGTACGGAAAGAACTATCACTGAGAGATCCGTTTCATGATAGTCGGTCTCATGTTCTGACGGCTAACCGGCTAAACTAAGCAGCCGTCCCTCCAAACCGCCCACCGGAGATAAACCCACTTCCCACTGAGAAACAGCCACACCGTTCATTTCCTGTCCTTCTGCCTCAGCGGCTTACACATTTATCCAGACTGTTACTGACTCCTCTGCTCCTTCAGAGGAGTCTACCTGTACTGACTCCTCTGCTCCTTCAGAGGAGTCTACCTGTACTGACTCCTCTGCTCCTTCAGAGGAGTCTACCTGTACTGACTCCTCTGCTCCTTCAGAGGAGTCTACCTGTACTGACTCCTCTGCTCCTTCAGAGGAGTCTACCTGTACTGACTCCTCTGCTCCTTCAGAGGAGTCTACCTCCGTCACACAGGAACAGAGGAAGACTCAGGCTGTCTGTTCTATTCTATTTTCTCCCTCTAGGTCTTTATTAACAAGACCGCTGAGAAGGAGCAAAGAGCCAAAGGTGGAATTGAACCTTCGGCCGCGGCTCTATGAGGACTCAGCCTCGGCGTGGGTCCCCTGCCCCACCGACTGAGACAAACAGCAGCCCGACCTTTGAACCTTAACCCCTGTGATGATTCAGTCAGAGAAACTCTGTTCTGCTGACAGAGTCTCTGGAGTCTCTTTTAAGGATTTATGGTTCACGACGACCCTTGACCTCCCAGAGAGAAAAACCTCTGGGTCGCTCTGACACCCACAATAATGCTGAGCACCCAGTGACAAAAGACGATGAGGAGACTCCTTCCTCCTTCATCTCCTCCGTCTGTCTGTTTCATCTGATATAGTATGGTTAGATTTTGGTTTAAGAGGGAAGATTATCTCCGTTCTGAAATATTAACACCATTTGAAAAAATGTCATAATCGTCTTTAATTAAACCTTTAATTAAATTAAAAACGATTCACAGAAATAGAACCACTAACTCAAGTAACTAAATGAAAAGAACAACTCTCTGAACATCAAAGACAAATTTTCCTCTAAAACATTTGTGCCACTATTATTGTAACCCTAAATTTGATATTTAGCTCCGCCCCCTTTTGCCTCCGAGTCTCCTTCTGTCGTCGGTGAGGAGGTCTGAGAACGTGGAGAAGATCTTAGGTCAGGTGACTGGGATGGTCATGGCAGAACCTTTATTCTGTGACCTCTGAACCCTTCTTGGGTTGATGTTGAGGTGATCTTCAGATCATTGTCCTGCTGGAAGGTCCAACCACGACCCACTTTAAGGTTCTGACAGGCTTTTAGGTCTTCATCCAGTATCTGCTGGTGTTTGATGGAGTCCATGGAACCATGTCTTTAACAAGATGTCCAGAACCTTTGGAAGAAAAACAGACCCACAGCATCAGAGATCCACCACCAGACATCACAGTGGGTATGAGGGGCTTTTTCTTGCTACCCTCCCAAACAGCTGGTGTTGGTGTCGGCGCCACCTGATGGTGGTTAGGGAGACTTTCTGAACCCAACGTTCATCTGACCTCTGACCTCTCTAGCTGGGATCCTTGGAGAGTCTCTATCCAGTCCAACCTTCCTCCTCACAGTGTGTGGGGTCAGTTTGCAGACGCGTCCTCTTCCAGGCTGATGTCTAACATCTCCAGTCTCTTTAAACTTCTTTATTATTGATCTAACTGTTCAAACTGACCTTTGAACTGCTGAGATGTTCTTGTCTCTTGTGTCACCTCATATTTATACCCCAGTCAAACAGGAAGTACCTGTTCACCACTTCAGAGTTCCTGCTCACACAGGTGAAGACACAGATATAAAACATGCTTCAGTGACCTTTAACCTCAGGAGTTACTGGAGGCGACAATAACGGAGAAAAATCTTTGTTTCACATTAAGAATGAAACGTCTTTGTTTTAAGTTTGTTACTTGAACAAACTTAACAAACATTAACTTAAACTTTTTGACGTAGAGATGCTGGGTAAAGACAATAAAGACATTTTGGGCCTGTTAAAGTGAAGAGTGTCACGTTACAGTCTGTCAGTGTGTAGTTGTTTGTTTGACAGATACACAGCTGGTGTGGTGTTTGTGTGAGGTGGATGAAGGGTTGTCAGTTTCACTGTTTGTGTTTCTGCGCCGTCTCCCCCTCCTCACCTTCTCCTTACAGTTCCTCCTGATTTACAAATTAGACGCCGTCTGTTCTTGATGGCCCCCCCCTCAGTTTGAAGCCCGCAGGTTAACCTGGCAATGCATTAAGGGAATCGATCCACCAACACAAACACACAGACTCACAGACTTACACACACACACACACAGACTTACACACACACATACAGACACACACAAACTTACACACACACTCACAAACTTGAGCTCATGTTACCCGAGAGATCATGAAAATCTATGCAGAGTGATTTGGTTGGAGGGATGGACACACACACGCACACACACACACCAATACACACACACACACACACACACACACACCAATACACACACACACACACACTTTCTTATCCTTTATTGGTTTTGGAAAAACACTGCTAGCTCCATTTTCTTGATAATGATGCTCACTTCCTGCTCTCACTCTGTCTTAATGGGACACAAACACACACACACACACAGACTTACACACACACACTTACACACACACACACACACACACTGACTTACACACACACACTTACACACACACACACACACTGACTTACACACACACACTTACACACACACACACACACACACTTACAGACACACACACATAGACTTACACAGACACACACACACTTACAGACACACACACATAGACTTACACAGACACACACAGACACACACACACACACTTACAGACACACACACACAGACACACACACACTTACAGACACACACACACACGCGCTGTGAGGAGTGACGAGCTCCAGTGGCGGGCGAGCAAGAATCTATGAATCGGGTGAGAGAGAGATAATAGTGAATGAATTAGTGATAAGATCTAATGTATCCCATAAATCCTTACTGCCAACAACAGGAAGTACATCCTGTACCTCCATCACGCGTGCTTCCTGACCGATGCCCCGCCCCCCTCAGACAAACATCTCGCCGCTGTTAATGGACGCTGTCAAACATGCTGTCTCAGAGTTTCCGTGGCAGACTAGGGATGTGGGAGGTCTGAACCTACGACTTCCTGCTTCCTCTCTTACATTTGTGCCGGAAGCAACGGAGCGACTGAGAACAGCGACGCCGTCAAGATAAAACCTTTTAGGATATTCTCCCCCGTTAAAGGTCAAGTGGAACGCTTAACCGGCAATTAGTGGCGAGGAAGCAGCGAAACAGCCGTCTGAATTATTCACTACGATAACGGAGAGGAAGAGGAGGCCGTACGTTCTGAGCCGCCGATCGGGAATGTCAAGTGGGTTTGCATTAGTGTAGGCAAAGCATCATGGGTAATGAGGCTGTCCCTCTGGCCATGACGGCTCCTGCGTCGTACCAGGAGGAGCTCCGCTTAGAGACGGACGGACTTTAAAGGTGCTTTTATGTCCAAGAACTCAAAAATCCACTCAAAATCATCCGGAATGTGTGAAGACAGAGAATATTCACGCCGCCCTGTAGAAGATTAGCCCCGCCCCCTGTGGTCGGACAGACTACACACAAACGATTTCAATGGAATCAGAACCTGAACTTTCTCACCTCCTGTCCTCCTTCTGAACGCTGTGTGATAATCACGCTCTCTGAGGACATCAAAGCCCACGGTGTCTGAGTGTGCAGCGCCGCATTCTCCATCACAGACCCAATGTCACACCTACACAATGACATCAAAGCCTCCAAGCCGTGAACTGGGGGGAAACGATATTTTGGGGGATTTGAACCATTTTTAACAAACAGCGTTTTCTGTGGCGAGGGATCCGGACCCTCGGAGCGAGCTCCTCTAGCGTTAGCATTGTTCTCACACAACCATTAAAGGGATGATACAAGCTAACATTTCATTTTACAGGACTTCACCTCCGCACGCCACCTCACACGTCAGCACGCCACCTCACACGTCAGCACGCCACCTCACACGTCAGCACGCCACCTCACACGTCAGCACGCCACCTCACACGTCAGCACGCCACCTCACACGTCAGCACGCCACCTCACACGTCAGCACGCCACCTCACACGTCAGCACGCCACCTCACACGTCAGCACGCCACCTAACACGTCAGCACGCCACCTCACACGTCAGCACGCCACCTCACACGTCAGCACGCCACCTCACACGTCAGCACGCCACCTCACACGTCAGCACGCCACCTCACACGTCAGCACGCCACCTCACACGTCAGCACGCCACCTCACACGTCAGCACGCCACCTCACACGTCAGCACGCCACTCAGCACGCCACCTCACACGTCAGCACGCCACCTCACACGTCAGCACGCCACCTCACACGTCAGCACGCCACCTCACACGTCAGCACGCCATGTTAGATCCTCTCACACCACATTACAACAGCTAACGCCAGAGAACCTTGGGGTTGAGTCAAAATTTGGGGGGCAGAGTCTACTGGAAGTGATCTCCAAACATGTTGGACGCCATCATGGTGATCAGAGAACTGGAGTCATCATCCTCACGTCTCATTGGTCAGCTCTCAAAATGCTCGACTACAGAAATAACCTCGCCATACGTGTGCGTCGGATGACATCGTGGCTGAGAGCAGATTGATGGCGTGAGGAGGACGGAACAGAACCAGATGATCCGGGTTTCGAGCGACACCGGTGTTGTTCTGGTGTCGTCATGACGATTATGAAACATGTGACTCACGATAAACAGTCGTCAGGTCTGCTGGTCATCAACAGATGGACGCCAGAACGCTGCTGCTCTGGACCCGGTACCGCCACTCAGACGCCGAGGGAGGGAGGGATGGAGGAACGACGAGAAACATCATCATCATCTAAGGGATGGATGGATGAAAGGAGGGAGAAAAAGGAGTAATGAGGAAGATGGACGAGAGGATGTGAAAAAGAGTGAAGTAGTAGAGATGGAGGGAAAAGGAGAAAAGAGAGACTGAACGTAGGAAGAGAGAAAGGAGGAGAAAAAGAGGAGTAACTAGAGGTCAGTGGGAGAAAAGAAGTAGAGTTGGAGGATGGAAGGAAGGAGGTGAAGAGTGGACCAATCAGCATCCAGACGCATGAATAATTAATGAGCTCCGTTCTGGTTATTGAAACACTGATCATGGGATCAGACATCGCGGGGGCGGAGCCTTTTCTTCCACCCTGACAGACAGAGCCCCGCCCCCCTGCAGAGACATTCATCCCTCTGTCCCTGTCTGGGTCTTCCTCTCCGACACTGATGATGATGATGATGATGATGATGATGATGGTGGCGTTTCCTCTGTGCTCTGGAGGGTTGGTTTAATTGTTTGGTTGATGTTTCTTCTACGTTTTCATTGAGAACTGATTCTTCTATATTTGAGGGTCAAAGGTCAGAGGTCAGACTAGCCGAACCAATCATCAGAGTTCTTTGGTCGCGTCGGGCCGGCCCACTTTAAGTCACGCGTTACTCTCTGACTCGGTACGTGACTCCTCGTTACTCCTCCAGGTTCCCCTGGTGCTGGAGGGAACCCAGTCTGTGGGAGGAGTTAGGGGTTCTCTGAGTCCTGAGGGCGACCATCATCCCTGGTTCTCTGTTCACCAGACGACATCCAGAGAACCTCAGGGTGGAGTCACTCTTTAGGGGGCGGAGTCTCTCCCTCTACCTCACCCCATACCTCTACCTCCCTCCCTCTCACTCTCCCCCCCTCGCTCTCACCCTCTCTCTCCCTCTCTCTCTCTCTTTCTCTCTCTCTCTTTCTCTCTCCCTCTCTCTCACTCTCCCCCCTCTCTCTCTCACTCTCTCTCGCCCTCTCTCTCTCTCACTCTCCCCTCTTTCTCTCCTCTCCCTCCCTCGCCCTCACCCTCTCCCTCTCTCTCCCTCTCTCTCTCTCCTTCTCTCTCTCCTTCTCTCTCTCCTTCTCTCTCTCCCTCTCTCTCTCCTTCTCTCTCTCCTCTCTCTCCCTCTCTCTCTCCTTCTCTCTCTCCTTCTCTCTCTCCTCTCTCTCCCTCTCTCTCTCCTTCTCTCTCTCCTTCTCTCTCTCCTTCTCTCTCTCCTCTCTCTCCCTCTCTCTCTCTCCTCTCTCTCCCTCTCTCTCTCCTTCTCTCTCTCCTTCTCTCTCTCCTTCTCTCTCTCCTTCTCTCTCTCCTCTCTCTCCCTCTCTCTCTCTCCTCTCTCTCCCTCTCTCTCTCCTTCTCTCTCTCCCTCTCCCTCTCTCTCTTTCTGACTGACGACAGATTGCGGACAGAGTCCTTCCGGATCCTCTGGACCGGACCGGAGCCAGAACTCCGGCTCAGCCGTCTAACGGCCACCAGAGGGGCTCTGGGTAATTAATGCAGATGTATTAATAGATGACAGGAAGTTGTCTCCACGCCGCCGCGACTCCTGTCCTCTGAAGAAAAGGCCAGATAAACATGTGAGGCGTCAGGAGGAGACGCTCCTTCATGCATCTGTTTATTTACCAGCTGAAGAATGACGACAGCAGAAGTCTTCATCAAAGCACCACCACACCTCCACCTATACCACCTATACCACCATCACCAACACCAACACCTCCACCACCATCACCAACACCTCCACCACCATCACCAACACCTCCACCATCACCACCATCACCACCATCACCAACACCTCCACCACCTCCACCACCATCACCACCATCACCAACACCTCCACCAACACCACCATCACCAACACCACCACCTCCACCACCTCCACCTATACCACCATCACCAACACCTCCACCAACACCACCATCACCAACACCTCCACCTATACCACCATCACCAACACCTCCACCAACACCACCATCACCAACACCTCCACCACCATCACCACCATCACCAACACCTCCACCACCATCACCACCAACACCTCCACCACCATCACCAACACCTCCACCACCTCCACCACCATCACCAACACCTCCACCACCTCCACCACCATCACCAACACCTCCACCAACACCACCATCACCAACACCTCCACCACCATCACCACCATCACCAACACCTCCACCACCATCACCACCAACACCTCCACCACCATCACCAACACCTCCACCACCATCACCACCATCACCAACACCTCCACCACCACCACCTCCACCACCATCACCACCATCACCAACACCTCCACCACCATCACCAACACCTCCATCACCTCCACCTCCATCACCACCTCCTCCATCACCACCGCCACCTCCACCTCCATCACCACCACCTCCATCACCTCCACCTCCATCACCTCCACCTCCATCACCACCACCACCTCCATCACCACCACCTCCATCACCACCACCTCCATCACCACCACCACCTCCATCACCACCACCTCCATCACCACCACCACCTCCATCACCACCACCTCCATCACCAACACCTCCACCAACACCACCATCACCAACACCACCACCTCCACCACCTCCACCTATACCACCATCACCAACACCTCCACCAACACCACCATCACCAACACCTCCACCTATACCACCATCACCAACACCTCCACCAACACCACCATCACCAACACCTCCACCACCATCACCACCATCACCAACACCTCCACCACCATCACCACCAACACCTCCACCACCATCACCAACACCTCCACCACCTCCACCACCAACACCTCCACCACCTCCACCACCATCACCAACACCTCCACCACCATCACCACCATCACCAACACCTCCACCACCACCACCTCCACCACCATCACCACCATCACCAACACCTCCACCACCATCACCAACACCTCCATCACCTCCACCTCCATCACCACCTCCTCCATCACCACCGCCACCTCCACCTCCATCACCACCACCTCCATCACCTCCACCTCCATCACCTCCACCTCCATCACCACCACCACCTCCATCACCACCACCTCCATCACCACCACCTCCATCACCACCACCTCCATCACCACCACCACCTCCATCACCACCACCTCCATCACCACCACCTCCATCACCAACACCTCCACCACCTCCACCACCATCACCAACACCTCCACCACCATCACCACCATCACCAACACCTCCACCACCACCACCTCCACCACCATCACCACCATCACCACCACCTCCACCACCATCACCAACACCTCCACCACCTCCACCACCATCACCAACACCTCCACCACCATCACCTCCACCACCACCACCTCCATCACCTCCACCTCCATCACCACCTCCTCCATCACCACCGCCACCTCCACCTCCATCACCACCACCTCCATCACCTCCACCTCCATCACCACCACCTCCATCACCACCACCACCTCCATCACCACCGCCACCTCCATCACCACCACCTCCACTGGTGGGTCATGTGGTTGGTCGGTAGGTCAGTTGACTGATGAGTGGGTCAGTTGACTGATGAGTGGGTCAGTTGACTGATGAGTGGGTCAGTTGACTGATGAGTGGGTCAGTTGACTGATGAGTGGGTCAGTTGACTGATGAGTGGGTCAGTTGACTGATGAGTGGGTCAGTTGACTGATGAGTGGGTCAGTTGACTGATGAGTGGGTCAGTTGACTGATGAGTGGGTCAGTTGACTGATGAGTGGGTCAGTTGACTGATGAGTGGGTCAGTTGACTGATGAGTGGGTCAGTTGACTGATGAGTGGGTCAGTTGACTGATGAGTGGGTCAGTTGACTTGTTGGTTGTTCAGTCGGTTGATCATAGTTTAACTATATTCTTACACTAACGACTGAGTTTTATACTAAGTCTGATTTAAACCAGGTCGGATGATAAACTGAAGCGCGTCTAGAAGCTGAAGGAGGTCAAACGCTGTGGCGCCTCCAGTCTGCTGCTTCTACCCTCAACGAGTTTGAACCATCTGAAACCAGAGAAGAAGAGGAGAGGAGAGGAGAGGAGAGGAGAGGAGAGGGAGAATCCTCAGGAGGATCTTCTCTCTCCACGTCAGAGACGATGAGGATTTGAGAGGAAAGGAGGAGGAAGAGGAGAGAGTTTTCTCTCTCCTCCTTCAGGGGGATCAAATTACCAGGCTTTCCTCTCTCTCTCTCTCTCTCTCTCTCTCTCTCTCTCTCTCTCTCTCTCTCTCTCTCTCTCTCTCTCTCTCTCTCCATCTGAGTGAAACTCTACACTCCTTCTGGCTCGTCCATCATCCTCTCCCTCTCCTCTCCCTCTCTCCGTCTCACAGTCTCTCCCCTCTCCTCCCCCTCAATCAAACACTCCTCTGAAGCGCCGCCCCCCTCCATCCCTCCATCCCTTCATCCCTCCATCCCTTCATCTCTGAGCCCCACCATCTGCCGAGGTTCTGTGAATGTTCTGCTTCTTCCTCCTCGTCTCTTATTTCTCATGTTTGGTTTTTCCTGTTGTTGGAGGGTTCATGAGGAAACAAGAACAACGATGTTGGTGTTTGTCAAACATCCGTTACAAACGGAAAAATACTTTCACCGCCTCTAAAAATCCATGAAGACCTGAATGATCGGACCGCGAGTTCAGTTCTTGTGAGAACCCGAGTCCTTCGCTCAGATGAAAGAAGGAGGAAAGGAGCTTCTGCCTGACGACGGCTCAGAAACACGAAGCACAAAGAATCTCTGAGTGACACTGACCTCTAAGGGTCTCTAAGGGTCCGGTCCCAGTATGACCTCAGAGAACCTCAGACCACCTGCTCAGAGGGTGGGGCTGATAATATTCTAGCCCCACCCAACGATGATGATTGACAGGTTGAAGTGCCACGTTGTAGAGAGCGATGTGAGGTCACACCCTTAAAACTTCATTACATCCTGGTTCACACTCCTTCACTTCCTGGGTCCATCATGTGGCGCCATCGCTGTGACTCCATAATGACGGGAACGTCTTCAGGGCGGGGCTTTATCCGATTCACGATAACTGGTGTATCTGGACGAATGCGCTGTAGCACACAGCCTGACTCTCTGTGCTACCTGAAAGTTAAATGTTGAACTTCTCCCAAAGCATCATGGGAGGTGTAGTCCCAACACTTAGAGCATCAACTCAGCTAAAAACTTGAAGAAAGACACGAGTTTAATGGAGAATAGAATACATCCATCACTCTCCAACGTCTGTGTGTGTGTGTGTGTGTGTGTGTGTGTGTGCATGTGTGTGTGTGTGTGCGTGCGTGTGTGTGTGTGTGTATTAATGCATGTATGACAGACAACTGTTTGCTTATTTTTCATGCATAATGCAACATTTGCAAGTGTATACCACATATTCCTGTTTTGTGCGTGTGTGTGTGTGTGCGTGTGTGCGTGTGTGTGTGTGCGTGTGTGTGTGTGTGTGTGCGTGTGTGTAGTACAGGTGTCACTGTATCGACTCCCCCCAACCCCTGGCTATATGGGCTGGATAATAGAGACATCAATTATTCAACAACGACACAGTCTATCAGATGAAATACCATTCACGCTGAGTCTGTGTGTGTGTGTGTGTGTGTGTGTGTGTGTGTGTGTGTGTACCGCTGAAGTGTTTGTGAAGTGTGTGTACACGTGTGTGTGACTGTGTTTGTGTCTCTTCATCGTTTTCTTTATCCCACTCTCTCTCTGACATTTCCACCGAGTGTACCGATGTTCAATTATTCAAAAGATCCCGAGAGGGCGAGAGACATAGAGAATGAATGGAGAGAGAGAGTCTGTGTGTGTGTGTGTGTGTGTGTGTGTGTGTGTGTCTGTGTGTCTGTGTGTGTGTGTGTGTGTGTTATATAGAAAAGATGGTTTCTAACATTAGAGACTCTTTGCCAAAAACAACCTTTTCACCACCTGGAAAAAGAAATAAACAAAATGAGATCAGATTCAATTTCACCTCATCATGAAGAAATAGTTGAATTTTCCTTTACGTTTTAACTGTTTTTGATCGATGACAACGTCTGGAGTCAAGATCAGGTTAAAGGTCAATAAATCACACAGAATCCGTTTACTAGGTTGGAAACTTTTCTTCTCCTCTCTTCAAGTTACAGTTAGAGTCTGTTTTTGAGAAGAATGTTCTACAAATTCAGATTCATCTTCCAGCCTTCGACTTTATTTTGTGACTAATTCAGAGTTTGACCGTTGTCGTTGGTTTTACTTTTTATATTGTCCTTTAAAGGTTTCTGACACATATCCACCGTGTTGAATGAAGAAATTAAAAAGAGATATGATATGAGCTGACATGAGCTAGCGTTAGCTTAGACCCGTTGATAAAATAGGGATTGATGGCGTGTTGGACTTCCTGTTACTTGGGACCCGTAGATTTATGTCTGTTACTCTCCGACTGAGCGTCGCTAGAACCGACACTTCATTTTACAACGTTTTGGATGTTGCGGAAAAACTGAATATGAGAATTTTTTTTTAAAAGTTATTTCTTATTCTAAACTCTGGAATTAGTCACGTGAAAATAAACAATATCTCTAATTCTTTCTTTTGAAATAATGCTAACATCTCTCTCTCTCTCTCTCTCTCTCTCTCAGGACTGGTAGGCGGAGCCACTGTTACCGCATTATTTACCGCCACATGGAGCGAACTCTGACCCAGCAAGAGGTCCGAATGGTCCATGAACAAATCGAACGCGCCGCCGAGACCGAGCTGGGCGTACAGGGCAGATACTGACACACACACACACACACACACACACACACACAATCACAATCTCCAGGCTCTTAAGCAGCTTCATCACGTCCTCGCGGCCTTGATAAATCGCCTCTGGGCGAATCATGTTGACTTTAATGCCGATGCCGCGCTCTGGCTTTGATGTTCCTCTGACACACAGACTGGTACCTCATCCACTCGTCTGTTTTCTCTCCCTCAGCTCCGACCAGCGTCGTCTTTAATACCTCCAACATGTCTTTTCCTCGGATCACAGATGTCACACGCCGTCATCAAACAACCTGATGGTTCCAACGATTCAATCAGACATTGAACTCAACGAGTTAAAATGCTACGAGGAAAGAAACAAAATCAATGAAAGCGGATAATTATCAAATCGTCACATGACTTCCGTCGGATTACGCACAACTAATAAAAGTAGATTTCTGAAATGTAAAATTGCCTTTTTTCAAATTGGATCTCAAAGATTTATTTTCCTCCATCTTTATCATGGTGTCAAAAAAGAGTTCCAATAGTCTCCAGGCACACAAGGTATTTTTAGTGTGGCTTTGATGTCCGTGCCCATCAAAGGCACACTAATAATCCATAATCCAATAAATGATTATGGCCGCAAAATAACTCAGTGTGACATTGATGTCCATCTAACATCTAAGCCACAATAATATTATTATTAAGTATTATTATTCCAAGTTCAGCAACATACTGTAATCATGGCAGATGAATAATTCCATTCTGACTTTCATGTCCTTGTGACATCAGAGCCACTATAAAGTCACCTCGTTACCCGACCTGTCGCTGTCTTTGTGCCATTCAAATAGTTTTGAGTCTCTGAGTCTCCGTTTATTAGGAGTGATTTGGGCTGACGGTGCCACGTTCTCAACTCTTAGATGGTTTCACCGTGATGTCATAGAGAAACTGATCACATGACCACATGGATAAAGACACTCTGATTGACTGTGTCTTGAATTCTTCACATAAACTGAATGAAAGTAGAGTAAAATGAATCTGTTATTTTCTGAAAGCTTTGTATATCTATCAAAAGAACATTAAAGTCTTTTTGTCTTATGCTCCTCCCTCTCTGTTCTTTTTGACCTCGAGGGTCCAGATCAGTGTTCAAAGAATCAGACCTCTTCCCGGTTCCCTCTGTGTCTGTGTCTTGAACTAAACTGATCCTGACATTAACATCAAGAAGTTCCTTCATCCTCAACAGTAACCCTCCTGATGGCTGGAGACCACTCTCTGACATCACTGTGGTGGAATGTTAACCTACTCTTCTCTCCAGAACCGCACAACTTTAGTGCAGAAACACTGAAGGCTTTATAGGGTCCCTCAGGTCCCACCACAGCTTCTCGGTGGAGCTCAGGTCCAGACTGACTAAGAACCACTGAGAGGTGGACTATCTGACTGCTGACCTGACATTCTCCTTCATCATTTTCAAGAATGTTTCAAGAAGATTTAAAGACTTTTCAGGCTGATTGAAGGATGTCGTTCTGGTCCTGAAGCAGCAGAACATCTCCTCAACATTCCACCCCCACCTCCATGTTGGACCGTAGGTCTGATGTTCTTCTGGTGGAATGTTGTGTTTGGGTTCCACCAGATGGAACGGGACCCTCGTCTTCACACAGAACAACTCTCCACTCATCAGTCCAGATGATTCTTCCAGAAGCTCTGAGGGTCATCACGGTGTGTTGTGGGTAAATTCAGATGAACTCTAATGTTCCTCCAGCTACAGAAAGAGGCAGCGAGTCAAACATGTTTGATTATAAAACAGTTTTTATAATGTGAAAAAGAAACTTTTCATTAAAGCCCAGATGGTTTGTGGACACAAGATCTATCACATTTTCTCCTCCTCTCTTTTCTCAAACGTCCTAAATTCCAAATATCAGATTTTATGGCTCTTAAATGTAATTCTTTTGACATTTGAACATAGAATTTTAATTGGCAACTTTTATTCATCTGGCTTGAAATGTTAAATCAGAAGTTTTACAGCTGATAAAATAAAAACTGATGTGAAGACCTTTGAATGGCGTTAAAAGTTGTCTTTAAGTAGTTCCAAACATGATGCCTGACATTTTCTCTCTTTAACCTTAAATTGTGTGACTTCTGTAAATAAGTTTCTGCCAAAAAACTATTCTGGTGAATTAAAAAGTCAATCACCAAACTTATAAAATAGGTTTGAAAATCTATGAAATGAAAAAACAAATTACTGAAATATAGTTTCATCATTATTTACTCTTTTTAAACCTCATACTTGTTTATGAAGAATAATGACTCGCGGTCTCTGACAGAGTCAAACGTCCTTGAATGCATCACGATAGTAAGCCATGTTTAGTGAATTCATCAATATAATTGTTGATTTAGTTTGTTCATCAGCCCAACAGCTCTGAGTTAAGGATGTTTTTGACTTCATATGTTATAGACGTGCTTTAGTAATATTTAAGGTTGTTTTAGAGACATCTAAGGATGAACTCCTGTAACCTTTTAAGACTCTTCAGTCTAATTCCAAACTGTTTCATGAGGATTTAAGAATGTTTTAGGTAAAGCTCAACTAACCTTTTCCTCTCTGGGTTCTTAACAATGCTAATGCTAATCTCTATAAATTAGATGGGACATCTATTGGCTGCTCACTGACATCCTGTGTTTTTAGTCATTTTACAATAAATCAGATTGACCGCATCAAAAGCCTTTCTTCCGTGCCTCACATAACACACAATCTGCAGAAATGTCTCGCACTCACACACACAGAGAAGCATCCAAATGTCACTCTGTCACTTATCCTCTGCCAGTGTTGATGCATTAAATGGCTTTGCCTGTCACTCCTCTCAGCCAAGCAATGAATTCTGGGAGCTCTCATGTAGTGAGGTTTTAACATTCAGACACACACATTTTAATGCAGCTCATTACAAAACACAGCCATTCGCTCTCTCTCTCTCTCTCACACACACACACACACACACACACACACACACACACACTGCATAATTAGCACAAAGCACCCCGTCACAGTGCTGAGATGATCCTATACAGCCACACTGGAGCTTAAACACACTTCCATACTTGAGAGGACCCTCCTTGACAAGAAGCATTACCCTAATCGTAAGTTAATTCAAACCTGACCCTGAAAGAATCTCAACCTTAGACCACCATTTAAGTTTGTGAGGACCAGGCAAGAGGTCCTCACTTTGTAAATGCGTCCTCACTTTGTGTTTAACATTTGTTCTGGTCCTCACTATGTAACAAGAACAAGTACGTACATTCCCTACTTCTACATGATGTTTCTCCTTCATTGGTTCGCAAACCCAGCAGTACTTTCCCAAAGTTGTAATAATAACTTTGAATGTTGTGGTAGGCAGGTCTTTTGTTTCTATCGCTCCGCCTCTTCTTTTTCTACGGCGCTATTAATTCTTGTCCTGAGTATCAACTCTTCCTCTTTGCTGCTGAAACAGTTAGAATCTCCGCAATGTGGGATGAATAGAGAATTATTTTTCTTTACGAGGTAATGGTTGCTGACAGAGTGAAATGGTGTAAAGAGAAGTTGTTTGTATCCTTCCCACAATAGAACGGTATATATTCATGAGTTTACGTTCCTCAGAGTTACTAAATTCTTCCCTGACACTCCAAATGAGGTTTGACTCTTAAACTCATTCTTCTTAACACAACCAGGATTGATCACATGACCTCAATAACTTCAGTTCTCCACATTACAGTTTTTAAAATGCCAGGATTGTTTTAACTCAGTGTGATGACTTATAACTCTTTACATCTTGTCGCCAAAATCTAATGTTTTTCTCATGTTGGGTCCATTGTCTGTCCAGCTGGTCCAAACAGAGTCCTCCTGGTTCTGACCCACAGAAACTGTAGAAGAACCTGAACTTTGTGGTATTTTTATCAAATGTGATGCAGAAGTTATCAAAGAGTTTCTGAACAAATTCACTGATTGTTTACTTTCATGTTTCTGTGATATAATGATGTCAGAGCCTTTGATCTGGAAACATCGGAGGAGAGAAATATTACTCACACATAGTAACAGATTACTCTCACATAGAAACAGATTACTCACACATAGTAACAGATAACTCACACATAGTAACAGATTACTCACACATAGTAACAGATTACTCACACATAGTAACAGATTACTCACACATAGTAACAGATTACTCACACATAGTAACAGATTACTCACACACAGTAACAGATTACTCACACATAGTAACAGATTACTCACACTTAGTAACAGATTACTCACACATAGTAACAGATTACTCACACACAGTAACAGATTACTCACACATAGTAACAGATTACTCACACATAGTAACAGATTACTCACACATAGTAACAGATTACTCACATATAGTAATGTACAATGTTACTGACCCTGAAAATTAATACTTTCAGGTCTTACCTGTCCATAGACACCAAGGTGATGCAGATACATCTGAGGGTGGTAGATTTTTTTGAAGGTTATCTTGGATATGGAATTCATATTAGGCTTAACTTAATACTGCCGATGAGCAGAGCAGGTTAAACTGCCCTTAAACCTTGAGAGGATTGACTGAGATGTCCTCGCTTTGCTAAATTAAACATCTGGTCCTCACTGTTTACCAAGAACAAGAACTGGCGCACACACTGACACTGTCAATCATGCAGTGTGAAGCTGTCTACCTTGGAAGGCTCTGCTTGTCACTCTGCTTGAGTTAAAAACTGAGCTCTGACAGTTTGAGGCCATGCCTAAAGTTATCTCTCACACACACACACACACACACACACACACACACACACACACACTTTAGTCTATTAACATCCACGTACAGATTAACAGTAACAAAACACAACTAAAGATGCAGTCTATAAGATGCACTCATAGACTGATGACATTCTCTTTCAGAATGGATTTCCAAGGCTGTTTCAGGCGGATTTGAGCCTTTTTTCAAGTTGATTCATATTTTATTCATGAATTCTAGGATATGTCAAGGTCTTAGGGTGTTTTAATTAATTTGCCGAGATTCCAGGACTATGAAGATGATTCAGGGATAATAAGTAAAGTCTAAGGGAGAATGAGAAGTTCCAAACCAGCAAATACCTGCTTCTATCCTTGAATCATCAGTGAAGATGATTTAATGCACCAATTAAAAGGGTTACTCTTCCAAACTAGTCGATCATGCAACAAAACACGTCGTGTGATTTGTTGGATCAGCTCCAGCCTCCACTACCAGAACACCGTGTCTTTATTCCACCATCCTACCCCAGTGCATGCTGGGATTTGTTCTGTTTGCTCTGATTCATGCAGAATCCTCTGAGCAACTGAATAAACAGATGAAGCAGCAGAGAGAGTTTAAGAATGGATGAATATTTCAGGAGCCCCAACGTGTCAGTATTCAGAGTTAAAGAAACACCGGCCTTCAGCATTTACTCACACACTGACACACACACACACACACAGACACTGACACACACACACACACACACAGACACACACAAAGTTCCTTCAGAGCAAACTCCTGATTCTAGATATTTGAAAAAAAGTGAATGATGTTTGGAACGAATTCATGGATGTTATTATAGGAGTACTCTGACCTTTATGGAGATGTAAGGGTGTTCCAGGCCAATTCAAGGACCTTTATGGAGATGTAAGGGTGTTCCAGGCCAATTCAAGGACCTTTATGGAGATGTAAGGGTGTTCCAGGCCGATTCAAGGACCTTTATGGAGATCTAAGGGTGTTCCAGGCTGATTCAAGGACCTTAATGGAGATCTAAGGGTGTTCCAGGCCGATTCAAGGATAGAATGGCGTCACTGACAGCAGTCCTGCTGTGATCAGCTGGGAGGTTCTTCTGGATTCACACGTTCCCGCCGACAGACAGGATGTTTCGGGTGTAACTGTTAGCAGCAGCGGAGACGGAGCGACAGACGAGGAGAGGACGAGTCTAAATGAAGATCTGAGAATCGCACAGATGTCTCCTCGAGTGGATCTGAACGCAGCAGAAACCAGAGTTTGTTCAGGTGGAGACGACGCCGCGGGTCTGAAGTCACCGATGCCTCGGAGACCCTTTCAAACAGGAAGTGATGTTTCTGAAAGGAACTGAAGTCCAGACAAGAAGAATTTAAGTTCTGGACTTCTGACACAAGTCTGTTTAGGAGGAAAGATGGTCCGGCTCCTCGTGGAGCTCCTGTCCTCCACCCCTGC
This sequence comes from Lophius americanus, assembly GCA_037951165.1. NCBI lineage: Eukaryota > Metazoa > Chordata > Actinopteri > Lophiiformes > Lophiidae > Lophius > Lophius americanus. The sequence goes on along the minus strand of JBBDHG010000013.1, from coordinate 423,644 downwards.
AGCGAGTCACGGAGCGTCATCCTGCTGCCAGAGGCCGGCGGTCTGCGGCAGCAGGTATCAGGGGGTCCGAGGAACATCCACATGACCGACAGGCTGTAATATATTATTCTGACTTCACCAGTCAGCGGTCATAATGTTGTGGCTGATTGTTTTATATGAATAAAGTTTGATGCTGCAGTTGATGATTCCTGTCAGAAGGTTTCTCCTCAGTGGATCCCGAAGAACTTTTGCTGTAGAGACCTAGAAGAGTTTGTCTGTCTGTTTGTTTGTTTGTTTGTCTGTTTGTTTGTTTGTTTGTCTGTCTGTTTGTTTGTTTGTTTGTTTGTCTGTTTGTTTGTCTGTTTGTTTGTTTGTTTGTCTGTTTGTCTGTCTGTTTGTTTGTTTGTCTGTCTGTTTGTTTGTCTGTTTGTTTGTTTGTCTGTTTGTCTGTCTGTTTGTTTGTCTGTCTGTTTGTTTGTTTGTCTGTTTGTTTGTCTGTCTGTTTGTTTGTCTGTCTGTTTGTTTGTTTGTCTGTTTGTCTGTCTGTTTGTTTGTCTGTCTGTTTGTTTGTTTGTCTGTTTGTTTGTCTGTCTGTTTGTTTGTCTGTCTGTTTGTTTGTTTGTCTGTTTGTTTGTCTGTCTGTTTGTTTGTTTGTCTGTCTGTTTGTTTGTTTGTCTGTTTGTTTGTCTGTCTGTTTGTTTGTTTGTCTGTCTGTTTGTTTGTTTGTCTGTTTGTTTGTCTGTCTGTTTGTTTGTCTGTTTGTTTGTCTGTTTGTTTGTCTGTCTGTTTGTTTGTCTGTCTGTTTGTCTGTCTGTTTGTTTGTTGTTTGTTTGTTTGTCTGTTTGTTTGTCTGTCTGTTTGTTTGTTGTTTGTTTGTTTGTTTGTCTGTCTGTTTGTTTGTCTGTCTGTTTGTTTGTCTGTTTGTTTGTCTGTCTGTTTGTCTGTCTGTTTGTTTGTCTGTCTGTTTGTTTGTTTGTCTGTTTGTTTGTCTGTCTGTTTGTCTGTCTGTTTGTTTGTCTGTCTGTTTGTTTGTCTGTTTGTTTGTTTGTTTGTCTGTTTGTCTGTCTGTTTGTTTGTTTGTCTGTCTGTTTGTTTGTTTGTCTGTTTGTTTGTCTGTCTGTTTGTTTGTTTGTCTGTCTGTTTGTTTGTTTGTCTGTTTGTTTGTCTGTTTGTTTGTCTGTCTGTTTGTTTGTCTGTTTGTTTGTCTGTTTGTTTGTCTGTCTGTTTGTTTGTCTGTCTGTTTGTCTGTCTGTTTGTTTGTTGTTTGTTTGTTTGTCTGTTTGTTTGTCTGTCTGTTTGTTTGTTGTTTGTTTGTTTGTTTGTCTGTCTGTTTGTTTGTCTGTCTGTTTGTTTGTCTGTTTGTCTGTCTGTTTGTCTGTCTGTTTGTTTGTCTGTCTGTTTGTTTGTTTGTCTGTTTGTTTGTCTGTCTGTTTGTTTGTTTGTCTGTTTGTTTGTCTGTCTTTTTGTCTGTCTGTTTGTTTGTCCGTCTGTTTGTCTGTCTGTTTGTTTGTTGTTTGTTTGTGTGTTTGTTTGTTTGTCTGTCTGTTTGTCTGTCTGTTTGTTTGTTGTTTGTTTGTTTGTTTGTCTGTCTGTTTGTCTGTCTGTTTGTTTGTCTGTTTGTTTGTGCGTTTGTTTGTGTGTTTGTCTGTCTGTTTGTTTGTGTGTTTGTTTGTCTGTCTGTTTGTCTGTTTGTTTGTTTGTTTGTCTGTCTGTTTGTTTGTTTGTCTGTCTGTTTGTCTGTCTGTTTGTTTGTCTGTTTGTTTGTCTGTTTGTCTGTCTGTTTGTTTGTCTGTTTGTCTGTCTGTTTGTTTGTTTGCCTGTCTGTTTGTTCGTCTGTTTGTCTGTTTGTTTGTTTGTTTGTTTGTTTATGTTTAATGAAAGGATGTGAGGAGGAGGAGGAGGAGGAGGAGGAGGATTCAGCCTGAGTGACTGACAGATGAAGGAAGTCTGGTTGAACTCTGACGAGAGAGGGGCATAAAAACTGTCTCTGGTTCCCCCCAGGTCTGCCTCTCTTCAGGCGCTGACATCATCACGTGACATCATCACAGACTCGGGTCGGCGCTGGAAGGAGTCGACGACGCGTTCGGTCACGATGAATATAAAGCGAGCCGGCCCCCCCGCTGTGAGCCCACTGTAAGGTTTGACTTGATCTCTGCAAATCCACTCAATGTATGCGTCCACACTCCCACAGCAGGTCCCCACAGCCCACAGACTCCACCCCTCTGCCCCCGCCTCCACCCCCGCCTCCACCCGAGAACACGAGGAACTGAAGCTCAGACGAGGTGCAGGAAGAGCCCCCCATCAGCCAAACATTAGATCACTAACAGAAGGGACTTTATTACGGTTACCTGGACTAAAGATCCAGGAGGCACATACACAATAATATCTATCATAAACAACAAATATTAATAATCATTCTCACCTGTCACCTGACAAACTCGAAAATAAGTGCAAAATCGATCCTCGCTGATTAGCTTTTCAGGACTTCTAGCTAAAGGCTAAGCTAACAGGCTAACTCCTTAAGCCGAACAAATTAAATTTATTTGATGATATATTTTTAGTTGTATTTGAGAGTAGGTGTCTGTGACTCCGTCTCTCCTTCACAACCAGGACGTCTCACTCTAGCGCCTCACAGTGGTGGAGAACTGAAGAGGAAATATGGAAAATATTTGGACCGGCGCCATATCAGGATTGTGTTCTGGTTCTTGGTTGGTTAGAGGAAGTCCTCCCCTAGAGCATCACTTCCTGTGTTTTCGCCAATAGCAGAGCAGCAGATTGAAATCCATTGAAGGATCTAGTAGATCCCGCCTCCAGAGGAGGAGAGTGAAGTCTGTCCTCCTCTGCTCTGCACTTCACACAGACTGCCTTTCACCCTGCTGCCCTGCAGGTGCCGCTGCTGAAGCAGAATCTGGATTTCCTTTCCTTAGAAGAAATGATTTTATGAATGAGTCTGAGTTTGGTAACGACGTTTACTCCTTCTACATTTGTATCTCCTTCTTGTCTGTGAGAACCAGATTCATCTGGTCAGGCAGCGGGACTACAGCTACTAAATGCTACTAGCTGCTAACTGCTGCTAGCTGTTAAGGGCTATAAGCTGATAACTGTTTCTAGCTCTTAACAGCTACCAGATACCTACTAGCTTTTCATTCGCTACCTGCTACGGTGACTACGCTAACATGCTAATGCTAACCTGTCAGGGTGTTTATTTGATTCTGTGCCAGAAAGAGATGCTAACAGACAACATGGATGCTACAGGTGGGTGAGACACCTGACAGTTCTGTGGACCCTTGAAATATTAACCACCTCCTCCTCCTCCCACAGTCTCCTCCTGCTGGGCTTTGGGACGCTGCTGCACGGATGTCTTCTCTTCATCCATGTTAGCGCGCTAATGACCTCCGTGGACACCTTTGATGGAACTGAAGGGATTTCCTCTGATATAACTCCTCCACCTTCCTCCTCTTCCTCCTCCCCCTCACTCCATGAAGAGCTGATGAAGCTACTGTGAGATTAGGATGTTCTGCAGATGTTTCCTCCTCCTTCCTGTTCCTGCACCTCCTCCTCTATCCCCTCCTCATATTACTCCACCTCCTCTTTCTGGTTAAGTGCTGATGCGGCTGCTGGCTTGTGTGTGTGTGTGTGTGTGGGAGAGAGTGTGTGTGAGAGAGTATGTGTGTGTGTGAGAGAGTATATGTGTGTGTGAGAGAGTGTGTTAGTGGCTGTGTGTGTGTGTGTGTTAAAGAGTATGTGTGTGTGTGAGAGAGTGTGTGTGAGAGAGTGTGTGTGTGTGTGTGTGTGTGTGTGTGTGTGTGTGTGTGTGTGTGTGTGTGAAAGAGTATGTGTGTGTGTGTGAGAGAGTGTGTGTGAGAGAGTGTGTGTGAGAGAGTATGTGTGTGTGTGAGAGAGTGTGTGTGAGAGAGTATGTGTGAGAGAGTATGTGTGTGTGTGAGAGAGTGTGTGTGAGAGAGTATGTGTGTGTGTGTGTGTGTGTGTGTGTGTGTGTGTGAGTGTGTGTGAAAGAGTATGTGTGTGTGTGAGAGAGTGTGTGTGAGAGAGTGTGTGTGTGAGAGTATGTGTGTGTGTGTGTGTGTGTGTGTGTGTGTGTGTGTGTGTGTGTGTGTGTGACCTTCAGTCTCGTCACAGATTTTACACCTTTGATGTCTGACAGTGGTGTTCAGATAACAAACAGCATAACAGGAAGTCCCTTCAAATTAAAAGACATGGACTTTTTGACTCTTTGACTCTTTGACTCTTTGACTCTTTGACTCTTGTAGTAACTTAATAAGATTAAATCATTCTTCTTTCCTCTCTGCGGCGCCATGAATAGAGCGTCACATGACCACAGCGGCCCGGTTCATGTCAGGACACTGGATCAGAACCACCCCCCCGTTCTTACCATGTGTTTCTGCAGAGGATAGAAGCACCGATATAAATAGTTCTGACCCAGTTCTGAAGGCTCTGGCAGGACTCCAGAACAGGAACCAGATCTAAACCAGGACGGATTGGTTCTTGCAGTTGAGACTCGCCGTCCATCGAATGAATCTTTATTTGTTTGTCATCACGTTACAAATATACACCCAGCAGCCAGAACATCAGCAGCTCTGACTCTCTTTGGCCGGACCCCAGCAGAACTCTGAAGGTTCTACCACTGACAGGTAACCATGGTAACCAGGTAATATGTCCCACCCACTGACAGGTAACCATGGTAACCAGGTAATGAATATTAAGGTATGTGCAGGTTATTCTCACCATGCCTGTTAATGATCTGAATGTTTTGGTTAATTGCGAACCTTAAATGGACCACGGTTGTAGTTTTTTCCTGAAGAAGGTCCTACATCACATCCCATAAACTCAAATGTAGGCCGTTAGCTGTCACTAAAACCTTCTGACCCATTTCCTCGTCAGCGGACCGGTTCTATCCCCTCTGCTATCGTTGATCGGGCCGTTTTTGTTCAGTCACAGCTCTAAAACTAGATTCTGGTCCCTACGGACTACCAGAGGATCCTGGTCTAGAGTCTGGAGGGATCTGGTCGCCGATCTGGCCCATTTAGACCCGGCGCTCTAATCTCAGAGAAGACATGAGGATCTATTTTAGGTTCTGGTTCCACAAACGTCGAGCTGCTGCCCTGTTTTGGTTACTTTTCTCCGACCCACAAGAACTCTTTGAGTCCCACATTTTCAAATCATTATATCACTCTAAAAGACTGAGGCTAACAGCAGCATGTTCATGTCATTATGTCATGCTAACAGGCAGTGGCTAGAACTTCCAGGTTCAAGATCATAATATCATGCTAAGGGAGTGAGGCTAACACTAACAGATTGGTGCTCATTTTATCACGCTAACAGATAAAATGACCAGCAGGTTCAATGTCACAATATAATGTTAACGGACATTAAAGCTAATAAGTTAAACTCATTTCTTGACGGAGGCTAAAAGCTACAAATCCAAGTGATGTTATGCTAACAATTTCAGGCTTTAAGTTTGTAATTTTGTTAGAATGACGCCTGGATCTTATTCATCGTGACTGTGCAACTATTAGTATTGACCCAATTTAGCTAGCATATTATAAATTTGACCGGTTAGCTTTTTACAAGATTATTGTTTTAAAACGTATTCTCCAGAAACACTTTAGCTTTTCCAAACCAACTGATGTGGGTAGCATTAACTTAATTAGCCAGAACGTTAATTGATGACGATTGAAAAAGTTGTACCTTAACAGGCTTTGCTTCACAGCTAATGGCCAGCTAACATGAGCTAGCTGTCAGTCCTGATGCTAAATATCACTGAGTGCTTGGATCCAGCAGGTGAAGATGGTGGGTGGGGGTTGGGGGGGTGTCAGACACCAAAACCCCTGATAGGTGACACCTACATTTTTCTAGTTCACACATGTGATGAGATTCAGATCCAAAAATATCAGCAAACCTCAAAGACATCAGAGATAAATAAAATCTTCTCTTCAGGCTCCAGACAGAAAACGTCACAAACGTACGAACGTCTGCGCTCCGATAGCGCAAACGAGAAAGACCCGATTCTGCAAAACCTACTGAACCCAACCGAACCACAGAGGAAGATCCTGGGATAGTTTAAACTCCGCTTTACATTTCAACTTAAGGAGATTTAGACATTTCTGTAACATTGCAATTTCCCCATTGTGGGACTAATAAAGGCTATCTTTATCTTTATCTTTATCTTTATCTTTATTTAATCGTAAGCTAAGATCATATTTAGTCTGTTTATATCCAGCGTTTACACAAATAAGCTAATTCTCCTTTAAAGTCTTTTATTGTGAAGGATTCACTGAATTATCCTGTTATTATTCCTTTAATAAACTATGATGTCATAGAGCCCCCCCCGGTCCCCGGTAGCGATTGATGCTACAGCGTTAGCATCTATGAATGAGCGAAAAAATGATGTAAGACTGTCTAGATCCTGCCCGCCCCCTCATACATAATTAATGAGCTGAAATCTCCGGTGCCCTCTACAGACCATAATTAACTTGTTTTAATCTAGCAGGAATCTTTTTGTCACCGACACGCCGCCGCTACATCAAAGGGTTTTAAAAATCATTAGAATAAATCACCATCTCATGTTTTTATTCAAACTCATTGATAGGATCTACAGCCTGAGATTAAAAAAGATAAGAGTACTGAGAAGTTTAGCCCTGAAAGGGCGTCTGGATGTTGTTCTGTAGTAGCCGCCGCCGCTGCCGCCACTGCCGCCGCCGCCGCCGCCGCCGCCGCCGCCTCCCGCTGCTCCTCAGCGGGGTTAGATTCCCAGAAACAACTTTTCTACGTTACACTGCTTGTATGACTAATAAAGTCTTCTTCTTCTACCGCTGCTAATCTCTATAGCCCCAAAAACCACTGCAGCAAACCTGCTAACAGTTAGCAAGTCATGACAAGATGGCAAGAGATGGAAGCTAAAGCTAACAGGCCCAGGTCCTGATATCAACCTAACACACTGAGGCTAAAGCTAAAAGGTACCGGGTCGTTACACTATGCTAGCAGACTGAAGCTAAAGCTAATTGTCCAAGTCATGATATCATGCTAATAGATTGAAACTGAAGCTACCAGGTGAGAGTCCTTATATAATGCTAACAAACTGGGCTAACGGGCTCCAGGTCCCCACCATGTGCTTATCTTTGCTTTTAACTTTAGTGTTTCCCGTCTTATTATCAAAGGATTATTATGGGATGTCTCACTGATTAAAACCCATCAGACATGATCAGATTTCATTTGGACAGAAACATAATAACTATGAATGTCTCTGCGTCAGAACGAGGCTGAGTGACGGCTCTGATGTGACGTCGGATCATCAGATTATCAACGTCAGACGAACAAACATCTTCAGCGCCGCTCCGTCAACATGAGCAGAGGCTGAGAGAGTCTTCTTCATCAGTGATGAGTGAACCTCATTATGTGTGTGTGTGTGTGTTTATGTGTGTGTGTGTGTGTGTGTGTGTTTATGTGTGTGTTTAAAACCATGTCTTATCAATGATTTTCATTTTACCAACCTTTATTATTTTAGCTTTAATCATGAATCACAAATGATAACCAAACGTTAGCTGCTTTAGCCTCAGTGCTAAACCTAAAACCGTCATGTTTAGCTAACAGTTACATGTGGGCTAATTTTTGCTGACAGTATCTGTATATAATAGTCTTCATGCACAAACCAAACATAACCCTCTAAACTGTTGGCCTCCAAATCATATGATATCATAACGTATCTAACTAATCTGACTTAATCGACTTTAGCAGTGAAACACCCCGGTTAGCTCAGGGTAGAGAAGATAAGGATTAGTTAATGGTTTTATTGAGCTAATCGGACTCGATCTGGTTCAGTTAAAAAACCACATCTAACCCTTATTATCATTCCGTTGTCAAACCACATGCTACGTGTTTTTAGCCTGGAAACTGTTGGCTGTCCAACGCCATTACCTCAAGTTAGCTAAACTGAACATCCCTGGTTTAGCTAGCTAACCAAATGGTGAGCTAAAGTTACATATTCCTCTTAAACTACTGACCCAAACCACATCTTCATCACATCTTCATCCAGAATGAAATAAAAACATACACAAATGTTCAGTAATTGTTTTATTTATTACTCTTGATCATTTTTAGCATTTATATTTCTTTTTTTTTACTATCTCAGTCCGTCTATAATCTTTAAAGTGTTCTTCTTAAAACTGTCTGCCTCTAATAAAGCTTTATTTTCTCATTCATTAATTCTATTTTCTCAAAATCTTTTTAAATACATATTCTCTTCGTAGATTATTTTCTTAAACTCTTTTTGCCGGGCGACATCCCCGCCATAAATAAACCAACAAACAAACAAACAAACAAACAAACAAACAAACACGTCTTTTTTCTCCGAAGGCAGTGGAAATGTCGGCAAAGAAACGCTCCTGGAATTTATTAACGACGTTCATGATGCTATGCTACGCTACGGTGGGGATTCGTAATCTAACATACAGACCTAAAATATTTCACCGCTAACGTCCGCTAGTATGAAAAAGGGGGAGGTGCTAAATGGCAACAGTCGTATCGCTCTTCAGCCACGGTTTGATTTATAGCTACACTGGCCGTGATGTCGTGTCTTCGTATTGCTGTCGGCTTTTTTTTTTTATTGTACAGAAGCGTTTTTTTATTTTTCTGCCGTTTCTGCTGAGCAGCGACGTAACGCTAACGTCGTAGCATCCACCTCCAGCGATCCATTCTTTCCTCCAGGAGTTCAGGAAATGAGCACAATTAAGAAAATATTTATTTGCTGGCGATGTTTGAAATGTTTGTTCACCGGAAAAAAATCTGCCGTCGAAAGTAAGAATAAAAGAAGAAACAATGTTTTAGCTGGTAATTAGTCAGAAAATAGAAGAAATGAGAATTCACGTGAAATCTTATTCTATATTTTACTAGTTGAAGGAAGTGTTTCTGGATAATCCAGTGATTCTCAAAATCGGCGTTTTTCCCCCGAACAAGCGGCGTCCAGTTTTTATCTACCAACCTGATCGAAGTTATTCCACGTCAGACAACAGAGACGCTGTTCCAGAATCTTTAAGAGCAGCAGGTTCCTGAACCCATGATTATAAAGTCATATTCAAACATTCCGAGATAAATCCTGTCCTTCTTTTTTCTCATTGACTCATATTCAAGATTCTCACTTCCTCTAAAAACAAAACCGACGTTAAATCAGATGCAACGAGATATTACCAAAGTATTTGTTAATATTTTTGTACATATTAATATTTTTGCAGTGTTTTTGTTCAGTAAAGCGGAAACAAAAAGCTTCTAAACGACTTTCTGCACGTCGCACCGGTTTTGTGGCGACCCATGCTATGACCACATGCTAAGCTAAATGTGCTCAGACCAAAACTGAAGGGAATTTGGCGTCTGAGTTAACAACGACATTTTGACGACATAGTAACATTTAAAGTTTATGATTAGAAAGTAAATGTCAAGAGATGTAAATTTCGTAGGAACTGAGTCATTTAGCGTTGGACATTTTCACGACGCTCTGATACAAAAGCCCGTAAACGCCGAGATTCAGATGTTTGGCGATGGAGTGGGGGAGGAGCTTATCAGAGCTGTCTCCGCCTCCAGATAATGTGTGATTCAGCTGCTGACCCGAAGGTTTTTAGCCTCTAAAGTTTTAGCTGAAAAACCTTCAACTTCAAAAGTTCAAGTTTTTTAAATCGAACTCAAACGTGTTTCATAAGTCGTATCGGTAGCTCTTGTTTTTAGCGTCTCATTTGTTAGCTGTCCAAACAAAAGAGGTCCAGATTTATAAACTGTAAAGCTAGCATGCCCCATGTGGTTTACCACACAAATCAAGTCATTAGCTAACCGTACATAATTTACTCGTGAATTAGCGTCGTACTTCTAACCCGCCAAACCAGAAACGGCAACATTTTGTGAATGGATTTCTTGTAAACGCGACCTGAACTGGTTTAGCGGGTAAATTTATGTACTAGCTAATATTTAATACACAATTCATCTGCTGAACAAAACTTTACTCTGTAAACTGTTAGCTAGATCAAACTATTAGCTAACCTGAACTACGCTGGTTTCAGCTGACGGTAGCTAACGTTACATGTTCCCTGAAGATGAACCAAATGTTTCATTTTAGAGCCTCTAACCTGTTAGCATAACCAAATCATTGTTAGCGAACTTGCTAAAACAACCGATTAGCTAGCCTGGTAGCTGGAGCTCCAGTGACGTTTCACAGGTTGTGCTCATTTCCTGTCAGGATTTGTGACGGTCTGAACCGATAAACATCTGTTCAAAACTATTCTTACCGGAACGCAGCTTTAAACTCGCAACCACATCCCTGCCCCGCCGCGCTCCGCCTACGCTCACACCAGGACCCGGGGGTTTATGTGGAGGAGCTCGCATGGGAGGAAGCTAGCAACAAGACAATCACAATACTCCTCAAACTCCTCCTGCTGGAACGCCAGTGAAAGCGAGGCAGTCTGCAGGGGTCAAAGGTCAATACTTCAGGGTATGTTTGTTCACAGGAGTATGCTATGCTAACATGGCGCCTCCCTTAGAATGAATCCAGCTTCAAACGCTGGTGTGACCGAGGCCTTCGCACAGTAAACAAAAACAAACATCCAGCAGTCAGTCGTTCCGGGCTCCTCCCTCGCCGTGGCGTCGTACAAAAGGAAAACCTGTCCGTGATGTAAATCAGGCGGCGGACATGAGCTCAAGGCCGCGGCGTCTTATTAACTCTGATGTACCTGAGGCTACACGGGAACGCTAATATATAGCTTGATGGTGTGTGAGCGCCCAGCGGCGCCACGGCCCCGCCTCCCCTAAACGTCAATAATTCATGCTCGACTTTAATACTGTGTAATTCCACTATTGTAGGCGGGCGCCGCTCCATCAAAATTTCATCATAGTCATCGTTTCTGCCGGATGGCGTGTTGAATATTTCATGTGATCGACCTCAGGGTCAGGTCGCCGCCTGATTGGATGGGCGCTCCGGGAGGGGGCGGCCTGAAGACGTCCCGGGATGGCGAACCAGCGGCGCCGTACGGTGATGTCATAAAAATCCATTTTGGGTGTTTTCTGGTGATGAAGTCTTTTCAGGTTTCTTTTCTTGTTTCCGTTAAAACGCCAACCAAGTCAGTACGGTGGACAGAGCGCTCAGCGCCACGGCGGAGCCGCGGGCG
>JBBDHG010000013.1:395000-400000 GCA_037951165.1 Lophius americanus | reverse complement strand
CCGTCTGAGAAACACACTGATCCTCAGAACTCATGGTTCAAAGGTCAAATAGAGTCTTTTGTCGCCGTTGGACCTTTTGAGGCAACAATCAGTAACGTCTCATTTCATCTATCATCACTAAATGTCAGCTAACGTTAGCTCCTCTGCTAATGTCCGCTAACGTTAGCTCCTCTGCTAATGTCAGCAAACGTTAGCTCCTCTGCTAATGTCCGCTAACGTTAGCTCCTCTGCTAATGTCAGCTAACGTTAGCCCCTCTGCTAATGTCAGCTAACGTTAACCCCTCTGCTCATGTCAGTTATGTTTGACCAACCACAGACCTCCTCATGACATTCATGTTTATTAGAATGTTTGTTACAGAAGGGGGAGGAGCCTCCTCGGATGTTTTTCTCTGCAGAAACTTCCTCTGACCTCGACCTCTGGGGTGTGAGGTCATCGTGACACGCTGCCTCTGACTGGTCAGATGAGCCACTTCCTCTTACATTCTTCATCTGTGCATCTTCATCTTCGTCTTCGTCTGTATTTGATGATGTTTTAGTCGTGAGCCTCCGTCATGCTCAGATCTCGCCTCATCAAACACGAGGAAACATTCCTGTGGGAAGAAACTTGAAGGAACTTTTATTTGAGCGGGTTGAATAAATACTTCATCTTTTCAGAACCGACGGCAGCTTCAAATGTAAACATTTAAAGTCTGTGAGTAACTGAGTACTCCAGTGTTCAAATACTCAAATACTCAAATACTCAGATACTCAGATACTCAAATACTCAAATACTCAGATACTCAGATACTCAGATACTCAAATACTCAGATACTGGAGTCCAGGAGGCCAAATAATGACACCGGATTTGTTTGTTGTATGTGTGTGTGTGTGTGTGTGTGTGTGTGTGTGTGTGTGTGTGTAAGTGTGTGTCAGTGTGTGTGTGTGTGTATGTGTGTATGTGTGTGTGTCAGTGTGTGTGTGTGTGTGTGTGTCAGTGTGTGTGTGTCTGTAAGTGTTTGTCAGTGTGTGTGTGTGTGTGTGTGTGTGTGTGTGTGTGTGTGTGTGTGTGTGTGTGTGTGTGTGTGTGTGTGTGTGTGTGTGTAAGTGTGTGTCAGTGTGTGTGTGTGTGTATGTGTGTATGTGTGTGTGTCAGTGTGTGTGTGTGTGTGTGTGTCAGTGTGTGTGTGTCTGTAAGTGTTTGTCAGTGTGTGTGTGTGTGTGTGTGTGTGTGTGTGTGTGTGTGTGTGTGTGTGTGTGTGTGTGTGTGTGTGTGTGTGTGTCAGTGTGTGAAAAGAGGAAGCAGTGTGTGTATATAAGCTGATGTTGATTCTGATCTGATCGTCAGAAACTCGAAAAACTTCAAACTTCATCCTTCGACATCTGAGAGGTGAGACACACACACACACACACACACATACATACACACATACACTCACTCACACACACACACATACATACACACACATACATACACACACACACACACATACATACACACAGACACACACACATACATACACACACATACATACACACACACACACACATACATACACACACACACACACACACACACTTACATACACTCACTCACACACACACACAAACACACACACACACACACACCACTTATTACGTAGTATAATAAATGTTACGTTACAAAAACATAGTAAATATAAAGTGTTTTCCTTAATTTTCATATTTATTCTGATAAAACTAATGAATCAAAACATGGAAAAAATCAAATTAATGAATTTAAGATATCAGGATCTTTTCTGACATCCAACAAAAACCTGGAACTGAACCTTTAAGTTCTGTTTAAACGTTCCGACAATAACTCGTAGTAAAAGGTCCTAAATCAAAGTTAGCAGTTTTTGTTCTTCATCATAAACATTCCAACATTTCTTAAACATTTTTCATCTTCGTTCCTCTTTTCTATTTTTGTTTGTTATTCATTATAACTTTTTATGGGCTTTAAAAAGAGACATTAAAGTTTTTATGAATAAAAGTTGTTGTTTTAATTGAATGTATTTTGATGGATCCGTTTTATTATTTATCATTTTATTATTTATGTCCTTCTTTAGAAAATATATTTTCTTTGTTTCCAAATTAAACAATATTTGATTGAAAAATAGAAATTATTTCATACATTTTTTAATTTCTATTTTTAATGATAATGTCTTTATAATAATAACCACATTGTTTTTTCTCTTCTTATATTTATAATTATCTTTTCATTTTGACTAAATTTGATTGTATTTGTATTATAATTATTATTATTAACTAATAATATTATTATCATTACTATTTTTATATTATTATTATTAAAAACAAAATTGACCAAATTATCATATGTGTTTTCTAACTTTTAAAATATGTAGAAATAACTTTGACATGTTATAAAGTTACATTTGATACAAATGTAAAAAATATTTAATAATTTTTTGATGAATGTTTTTATAATTTTAATACGTAATAATTCTTATTATAATTATTGTTTTTATTAATCAACACAATTTTTATTTTTACATTTTTTAAAATATATATATAAAACACATTTGGTATTTTATAATATTCTTAAATAAATGTCTCTGTTATATTTATGTTTATATTTATGTCTATATTTATGTTTATATTTATATTTATGTCTATATTTATGTTTATATTTATATTTATGTTTATATTTTAGTTTATATTTATGTTTATGTTTATATTTATATTTATGTTTATGTTTATATTTATATTTATGTTTATATTTATGTTTATGTTTATATTTATATTTATGTTTATGTTTATATTTATATTTATGTTTATATTTATATTGATGTTTATATTTATATTTATGTTTATATTTATGTTTATATTTATGTTTATATTTATGTTTATGTTTATATTTATGTTTATATTTATATTTATGTTTATATTTATGTTTATATTTATATTTATATTTATATTTATATTGATGTTTATATTTATATTTATGTTTATATTGATATTTATATTTATGTTTATATTTATATTTATGTTTATATTTATGTTTATATTTATGTTTATATTTATATTTATGTTTATATTTATGTTTATATTTATGTTTATATTTATGTTTATATTGATATTTATGTTTATATTTATGTTTATATTGATATTTATGTTTATGTTTATATTTATATTTATGTTTATATTTATGTTTATGTTTATATTTATGTTTATATTGATGTTTATATTAATGACGTCATTTGAAAGTCTCTCGGTGGTTCTTCTTCCTCTCCGCAGTGACATCAGAGTTTCGTCTTCATCACGTCTCACCAAATCATGGCATCAAACAAATACAGGGGGCGCTACAGCGAGCCGGTACCGATGACCCAAGAACTCTTACTCGTTCTGATTATTCATTATTTTCCTGTGAATACTCAGCGACTCTTCGTCACGTGATTCTCTCCTCAGGTGCCGACCTCTAACCTCCTGAACGATGAAGATGATTTTCCAGAGTTTGAACCTTTTGAAGGGGAGGTCAAACCCAGAGGAGTCCCACCAGCTGGAGGTCAGAACCAGACCCACACAGGAAATACAAACACGTAAAGAGAAGAGGAAGAGCTCAGTGGACAAACAGACATTAGTAAATAGTGCCGTAAAGATCAAGGAGGTTAGCTCCGCCCCCTGTCAGCGCCCTGTAGCTCCGCCACACCTCATAGACTTACGGCTCATGGCGGCCGCAAGCAACAGGAAGTCCAAACGATCTCATATGTGAAACATGCTAGGCAATCTGATATTAGCGCAACATGCTAGCTACCTTGACATTAGCAGACATGTTAGCTACCTTGACATTAGCAGACATGTTAGCTACCTTGACATTAGCAGACACATCAGACATTATTATATTTCTGCGACATGCAAATACATCTTCATAATAGCGCAACGTGCTAACATCATCCTGATAATAGCACAACCCGCTAACATCATCCTGATAATAGCACAACCCGCTAACATCATCCTGATAATAGCACAACCTGCTTACCTCATCCTGATAATAGCACAACCCGCTAACATCATCCTGATAATAGCACAACCTGCTAACATCATCCTGATAATAGCACAACCCGCTAACATCATCCTGATAATAGCACAACCCGCTAACATCATCCTGATAATAGCACAACCCGCTAACATCATCCTGATAATAGCACAACCTGCTTACCTCATCCTGATAATAGCACAACCCGCTAACATCATCCTGATAATAGCACAACCTGCTAACCTCATCCTGATAATAGCACAACCTGCTAACATCATCCTGATAATAGCACAACCCGCTAACATCATCCTGATAATAGCACAACCTGCTAACATCATCCTGATAATAGCACAACCTGCTAACATCATTTTACTATTCACAGTTATGGTAGCCATCCTAATATTAATGCAGCATGCTAGCACCGCCTAGATATTAGTGAGACATGCTAACATGTCCTTCATCTTTTGGCTGCTTCCTGTTTGTTCGCCCCAGCGGATCATCTGCTTCCATCCATCAGGACGGTGTAGCTGCTGGCTACGTCGTCCTGATGTTAGCAGACATGCTGTCCGTCCTTTGATTTTCCACTGAGTTGGTGTACTGTCCCTTTAAAGGCTCTCTGTGGGTGCAGAAGGTGGACATGTGTCAGGACAAGAACAAAAAGGACCACTTCACCGCCGACTACGACATGGAGAACCTGGTGGTGCGTCGTGGTAAAGAGTTCCTGATGAAGGTCACCTTCAACCGGCCGCTGATGGCGGAGGACGACTTCCAGGTGGAGTTCCGGATTGGTGAGTTTGGATTCGGGTTCTGCCCCTCATAGGCCGGAGATCCGGTCAGGATTTGAAGAACCGTTTGTTCGTGACTTTTAATTTGATGGGGGGCTTTGATTCTCCCCGCTCTCTGATTGGCTGGTTGACAGAGTCTGAGCGGGACTTCCTGTTGGTCCGATCCAAACCTGTGTCGTGTTCAGAGACTCGGACGGTTCTGTATTTGTTTTTTGATTCATTTT
>JBBDHG010000013.1:377500-385000 GCA_037951165.1 Lophius americanus | reverse complement strand
CAACAAACAAACAACAAGTTACAACAACAAACAAACAACAGATTACAACAACAAACAAACAACAGATTACAACAACAAACAAACAACAGATTACAACAACAAACAAACAACAGATTACAACAACAAACAAACAACAGATTACAACAACAAACAAACAACAGATTACAACAACAAACAAACAACAGATTACAACAACAAACAAACAACAAACGTCATCCCTACGTGACGTAACTGGAAATAAAGATTTGATCTGGTTCTGATATGTAAACTTTAAATCCGCACCTTCATGATCAAATGATGACGGGTCACATGACCCTCCTCAGGTGTTTGATTACTTCTTTAACTCTTTGATGATGAGAGTTCTTCTTCTTTGCTTTGTTACCAACAATAAAAGCATATTAAAAGCATCTCAGGCATCTCCGACCTTTATTTTGAAATTCATGAAACGACTGACGACATTAAAATGTGATTTAAAAAAAAAAGTTTTATCTAATGCAGAATATTACCTTCGAATACTTAAATATAAATACTGAGGTTGTTTGTAGGGGGAGTTACATTCAGCTGAAGTAGAAATACTCTGAAAGTAATCCATTACACAATAATGTGTAAACATTCTGATTTTTGTTATTGGATCAGTTTTCAACACTAAAAACACAAACAAATAAAATATAAACAAGGAAAAAAACGGATAAGAAAACTTCAAATATACAAAAACACAGAAACCATTAAATGTATTAGACTGGTGGTTATAATGGTACGACTGATGGGCGTGAACTAGCAGATACTGGAAATACGCCTACCTGTACAAAGTACCTGAGTGCAGTACTCAGATTCCAGGAGTAACGTTGTTCCGCTGCAGTGACGCGCAGCGGCCAGTAGGAGGCGTCAGCAGCCTGTAAAGCACTTTCCCGCCAGCAGAAACCACTTCCTCCTGCAGGAAATGATCTACAACATCTCCAAATTCCATTTTCACTCAATGGAACCAGAGTTTTTCCCTGTTAGTGATAGTTTAACTTTAGGAGGAATCTCTTTCAACGGCTGAAGGTTCTGTGTTTGATCCAGAATGAAACGCTGAAATCAAACCGAAGAAAACATGAAACCTGAAGACGAGGCGGATCGAAGTCCAGCAGAGACGCCAGAACAGACCAAAGTACTTCAGTTACCGGGTACTGGATGTTTTTACATGTTTTCCACGTACCTATTTATTTTACTTTACTCGTATTTATGTACATATTCTTATTTGTGTTCTAGGATTCTACCAGAAGGAAACACTTCTGTGGGTCAGGAAACATATTCTGGTCCTGAGACATTTATTTATTGATAATTTTATTTACGATTTATTTATCTCTGTGTTACCACTGACCGGTAACCATGGTGACCACATAATATGTCCCTCCCACCGACCGGTAACCATGGTGACCACATAATATGTCCCTCCCACCGACCGGTAACCATGGTGACCACATAATATGTCCCTCCCACCGACCGGTAACCATGGTGACCACATAATATGTCCCTCCCACTGACCGGTAACCATGGTGACCACATAATATGTCCCTCCCACCGACCGGTAACCATGGTGACCACATAATATGTCCCTCCCACTGACCGGTAACCATGGTGACCACATAATATGTCCCTCCCACCGACCGGTAACCATGGTGACCACATAATATGTCCCTCCCACTGACAGGTAACCATGGTGACCACATAATATATCCCACCCAGGTAACCTGATAGACAATGTTAAACCGACCTCATCCGTCCAGTGGTTGTAATGTTTTGGCTGATCGGTGCAGAATATTTGTCCTGGTTTCTTAGTGAACATTTAAATGTCCAAATTAAAACCCTGACCTGGAAACAATCTTTTTACTCCGCCTCTTTATTATTCATTCTCTCCTTCACATGACCAACATTCCCTCTGAATCAGTAAACAAACAAACAAACAAACAAACAAACAAACAAACAAACAAACAAACCCTGCCGGGAGCATGAGCACATTGTTCCCGTCAAAATAAGAACATTCTGAGTCAGAGTTTAAGTTCAGTTCAAGTTTGTTAACTTTCATCTGAGTGTTCGCTGGAAAAAAGGAAACTACAAACATGAAGTTTAAAGACGCTTGAACAAAGACAGGAAGTCTGAGAGAGAAGAAGAAGAAGAAGAAGAAGAAGAGGGGCAGGAAATGGTCACATGATCCATAAAACACATTCATTATTCTGAACCGTGAAGTGGCATCTCTGTGTGTGTGTGTGTGTGTTGTGTGTGTTTGTGTGTGTTGTGTGTGTTTGTGTGTGTTGTGTGTGTTTGTGTGTGTTGTGTGTGTGTTGTGTGTGTTTGTGTGTGTTGTGTGTGTGTGTTGTGAGTGTTTATGTGTGTATGTGCGTTGTGTGTGTGTGTTGTGTGTGTGTTTGTAAGTGTGTTTGTGTGTGGTGTGTGTTTGTGTGTGTGTTGTGTGTGTTTGTGTGTTGTGTGTGTTGTGTGTGTGTGTGTTGTGTGTTTGTGTGTGTTGTGTGTGTGTGTTGTGTGTGTGTTTGTGTGTGGTGTGTGTTTGTGTGTGTGTTGTGTGTGTTTGTGTGTGTTTGTGTGTGTTGTGTGTGTTTGTGTGTTGTGTGTGTGTGTGTGTTGTGTGTTTGTGTGTGTGTTGTGTGTGTGTGTTGTGTGTTGTGTGTGTGTGATGTTTCAACCATGCTCTATATCTCGGGTGTCAACACGTCCCTCCCCCAACAGAAACAGGTGAGTCGTCGTCATGGTTACTGTATCTACATGTTCAGCATCACAAAACTGGTCCGTCCAGATACCACATCATTCACACACACACACACACACACACACACACACACACACACACACACACACACACACACACACACGCACACTGATGCTCTTCTTCTGTGGTTAAACATTCCTCAGGTCAAACCTGAACCGGTCTGAACCCAACAGACGAGCTGATGATGTCACAGAAGACCCCGCCTCCTCCTCTCTGTGACGCCACCCCTCTTCTCCTCCTGTCCGTCACTCTTTTGCAAAAAGAAAATCTAAAACAATATTTTTCCCATGATGCACCTTTTTGGTTTTTTTCCTAAAGAAAAAAAGAAAAACAGGAAGAGGCTCTTTTTTCATGTGTGTGAAAGAATTCTTCCTCCATCGTAGTGAATGACATCACTGACCGCCGCCGCCTCTGAACCTACAAGGTCCCACATCACATCCTCCTCCACGCCGCTTCAACACCGCCATCAACACATGACGCAAAAACAGAACCTCAACAGAACCTCACCAGAACCTCAACAGAACCTCACCAGAACATCAACAGAACATCAACAGAACTTCAACAGAACCTCAACAAAACCTCAACAGAACTTCAACAGAACCTCAACAGAACCTCACCAGAACCTCACCAGAACATCAACAGAACATCAACAGAACATCAACAGAACCTCAACAGAACCTCAACAGAACTTCAACAGAACCTCAACAAAACCTCAACAGAACTTCAACAGAACCTCAACAGAACATCAACAGAACATCAACAGAACCTCACCAGAACATCAACAGAACATCAACAGAACTTCAACAGAACTTCACCAGAACCTCAACAGAACATCAACAGAACCTCACCAGAACATCAACAGAACATCAACAGAACTTCAACAGAACCTCAACAGAACCTCAACAGAACTTCAACAGAACCTCAACAGAACTTCAACAGAACATCAACAGAACCTCAACAGAACTTCACCAGAACATCAACAGAACTTCAACAGAACCTCAACAGAACCTCAACAGAACTTCAACAGAACTTCAACAGAACCTCAACAGAACTTCACCAGAACATCAACAGAACTTCAACCGAACCTCAACAGAACCTCAACAGAACTTCAACAGAACTTCAACAGAACCTCACCAGAACATCAACAGAACATCAACAGAACTTCAACAGAACATCAACAGAACCTCAACAGAACCTCAACAGAACTTCAACAGAACCTCACCAGAACCTCAACAGAACTTCAACAGAGCCTCAACAGAACCTCAACAGAACATCAACAGAACTTCAACAGAACTTCAACAGAACTACAAACAGAACATCAACAGAACTACAAACAGAACCTCAACAGAACCTCAACAGAACTTCAACAGAACCTCAACAAAACCTCAACAGAACTTCAACAAAACCTCAACAGAACCTCAACAAAACCTCAACAGAACCTCATCAGATCTTCAACAGAACTTCAACAGAACCTCAACAGAACTTCAACAGAACCTCAACAGAACCTCAACAGAACTTCACCAGAACATCAACAGAACTTCAACAGAACCTCAACAGAACCTCAACAGAACTTCAACAGAACTTCAACAGAACCTCAACAGAACTTCAACAGAACCTCAACAGAACTTCAACAAAACCTCAACAGAACATCAACAGAACTTCAACAGAACCTCAACAGAACCTCAACAGAACTTCAACAGAACCTCAACAGAACTTCAACAGAACATCAACAGAACCTCAACAGAACATCACCAGAACATCAACAGAACTTCAACAGAACCTCAACAGAACCTCAACAGAACTTCAACAGAACTTCAACAGAACCTCAACAGAACTTCACCAGAACATCAACAGAACTTCAACCGAACCTCAACAGAACCTCAACAGAACCACAACAGAACTTCAACAGAACTTCAACAGAACCTCAACAGAACCTCACCAGAACATCAACAGAACATCAACAGAACTTCAACAGAACATCAACAGAACCTCAACAGAACCTCAACAGAACTTCAACAGAACCTCACCAGAACCTCAACAGAACTTCAACAGAGCCTCAACAGAACCTCAACAGAACATCAACAGAACTTCAACAGAACTACAAACAGAACATCAACAGAACTACAAACAGAACCTCAACAGAACCTCAACAGAACTTCAACAGAACATCAACAGAACTTCAACAGAACCTCAACAGAACTTCAACAGAACTTCAGAGGAATGAATCAAAATGAATTCAAACAGAACGTCTGAGTTTTTATTCCCTGTGTTTGTGAGAGAATCGACATTCTCCGTGTTTTTAGCATCTTGTTACCGTAAAAAACTCTCTGCTGCCATCCTGTGGCAGCAAACGGCCACTGTCTGAAACCCAACAAGTCCTGTGGTTCTGGACATGTTCTGACCCACTCCTCCGACCGTCACAATCTGCTCCTTGTCAAAGTCTGTCTGACCTGATGTATCCCCACTGACAGGTAACATTCGTGGTCTTGACTTATCAGTGGTTGTAATGTTGTGGCCTTACTTTTTGCTGACTGGGCCTTCTTTTATTTGTGTCTTTATGGAGGTCGGACCTTCTTCATTTGATAAACGGAGTTTAAAACCATCCCAATCCTACAGGAGAGCATCTTCTACTTCTGAAGGCTGAAACACCTCATTTGGTTTTCAGCAGAAGTTCAGCGCTTGAAACTACAAGCATGGCCGCCGGAGCGTCGCCTCCTCCTTCCTGTCTGACTGCCAGGCAGCGCTCCTGAGCCGTGTCCTCTGAACAGAGGCCAGAGGACAGCGGACCGCTCCAGAAGGAGAGCAGGAGAGCAGGAGGAGGTTGTTGCTCTTCATCGGTGCGATCCGCCGCTCACAGAAGATCCAAAGTTTAATCATTGAAGAAGTTGTGGGTGAACTTTGACCCTCAGCCTCTGCTCCACTTTCAGCCTCAGCGAGTCGCAGCCTGAGGCTGCAGGCAAACAACTGTTACCTACAAATCATCCGTCACCATTGGAAACCGGTTTTTCACCTTCCTTCTCCCCCCATGACACCACCATCCTCCTCCCTCCTCCTCTGCTCCTCCATGTGCTGGTCAGGAAGCAGAGCAGCATGTGCTCGTCTTCCTCGCTGCCGACAGGTGTTGGCTTCATGTGACTGCCTGCTTGTCCGGACAACGCTCCAATGAGGAGGAGGAAGGAGGAGGAGGAGTGTGTAAAGTTTCATCAACAACAACTGTGTCAACTCAGAGACGCTCAGAAACCCAACGGCACGGATCTCCTCCTTCCTGCCGGCGGAGAGTCAGATCAGGATTCTTCTCCTCCTCCTCCTCCTCCTCCTCCTCCTCCTGTTCCTCCTCCTCTCTGCTGGACTAATGCTTGATCCAGTCTTCTGTTGGCTGTTGGTTGGCTCTTGGCAAGAGCTCCATGGTTACGAACCAATAAATAACAACATTCTCTTCTTCTTCTTCTTCGTCTTCTTCTTCTTCTTCTTCTTCTTCTTCTTCTTCTCTGGTTTTCAGGTCGTGACGAAACAAAGAACTTTAGTTTTCTGACAAAAGTTGCTTTAAATGTGTTAAAATCCAGCCGACATGTTTGAAGCTCAGGGAGGAGACAGACTCTGGCTAACTAGCTGTCAGGCTAACAGTCAGGCTAACAGTCAGGCTAACTGTTAGAATTACTGTTACACTAAGAGTCAGGCTTTCTAGCACTTGGATTAATTATAAAAAATAATTGTTATTCTTACGACCGCTTTAAAATAATGTTCATGCTTTTATGCGTTATTACAGCTAAAATACCGATGAGGCTAAAGCTAACATGAACCTGACTTCTGTCAACTCACGGGGGAGGTGTTTGTTAGAGAGCTGATGGAGGAGAACAGAGGAGGTCAGGAGGAGCTGATGGAGGAGAACAGAGGAGGTCAGGAGGAGCTGATGGAGGAGAACAGAGGAGGTCAGGAGGAGCTGATGGAGGTGTATAGAGGAGGTCAGGAGGAGCTGGCATGGGTTGAAGGTGGAGGTGGGACTGCACCAAGGTTTGGCTCTGATCCCCTTCTTGTTTGCTGTGCTGATGGACAGACTGACAGAAAGACCACCAGAGACCAGTAGGTAATGGGTTCCAGCCCCAGCGAGTCTATATGTCTAAGGGTCTGTGAACAAGGTCTTGAATCCCTGAACCCCAGACAGCTCCCCTGGCGGGGCGGGTTGCCGCCCAGCGCTCCTGGGGGAGGAGTCTAACCGGTTTGGTGACGTTGAACTGCTGGAATGATTGAATAACAAATAAAGGTTTTCTTCTTGTGAAGAGTTTCAGATGTTCTCCATCACAAAGTAAACACTTCTCATGTAAATGTGTGTGTGTGTGTGTGTGTGTGTGTGTGTGTGTGTGTGTGTGTGTGTGTGTGTGATGGTTCTTTGTATCAGCTTCATTTGAATAGAGAGTGGGCCGTTGAGGTGAAAAGCAGTGATTGGATTAGTGATGTAATTACTTTAGCTTCTCTGCTCTGTGTGTGTGTGTGTGTGTGTGTGTGTGTGTGTGTGTGTGTGTGTGTGTGTGTGTGTGTGTGTGTGTGTGTGTGTGTGGGTGTGTGTGAGTGTTTTTGTAGAAATGGAGGTTCCAGCCGTCTGTCTCTGTATCAACATTCAAACAATAGTTTATCTCCTGGATGCATCAGGAGGGTGAAATAAGTAACCCTACAACACTGGATGATATTCCATAATCCATCCATCCATGTGTTCATCCATCCATCCATGTGTTCAT
>JBBDHG010000013.1:360000-375000 GCA_037951165.1 Lophius americanus | reverse complement strand
CCACCACATTCTCTCCTCACAAAGTTGAAGGACAGATTGTGAGATGGAGGAAAAGTTTCCCGCCTTTCTCTCACATAAACTCTGTGTTTAAAACAAAACTAATCTTTATATTATTATGATTATTATTATTGTTGAGTTATTCTTTACTTTTCTTTAGTTTTATTGATTGAAGCTCTTTAAAGTTTTCATTTCTATTTATTTTTTAATGATGTAGTTCTTTAATAAAATGTTTGCACTTTATCACTTATTTATAAAGATTTACTTTATTCATAATTTTAATGCATTTATTCTTTACATTCTAGTTTCTTTCATAACAAATATTAATCCGTTTATTTATCCATGCTAAAATAACTTTGGCGTTTACTTGTACTTCACGTAGAAGTTTTTCATCTCTTTTCTTACTTCCTGTTTTGTTTTTAAACACGTAAAAACTACAAACACGCGTGAAAAAGCTGTGTGACGTATAACCGAGCGTCGTCTGCGTAAAGAGAGACTTTTTCTCAGCTAATGCTGCTAACGCCGTATCTCCTCCGGTGAAAGTTCTCGGAAGAACCCTGTTCTGGTACCGGATCGGTTCCGCTCTGAAGGAGCCGACGGACAGAATCTTCACAATCGGCAGATTTTAGTCAAAGAAAACTTCGTAGAGTAGAGAACCAATCAGAACGTTTGTTCTGAAATAAAAACAACTTGTGTGTATGTGTAAGTGTATAAGTGTATATGTGTGTGTGTATATGTGTGTGTGTGTGTGTATGTATGTGTGTGTACGTGTGTGTGTATATGTGTGTGTATGTATGTATGTGTATGTGTGTATGTATGTATGTGTATGTGTGTATGTATGTATGTGTATGTGTATGTGTGTGTATGTGTGTATGTGTGTATGTGTATATGTGTGTGTATATGTGTGTGTATGTATGTGTGTGTATGTGTATATGTGTGTGTATATGTGTGTGTATGTATGTGTGTGTGTATGTATGTGTGTGTGTGTATGTGTGTATGTGTATATGTGTGTGTATATGTGTGTGTATGTATGTGTGTGTATGTGTATATGTGTGTGTGTGTGTATGTGTATATGTGTGTGTATGTATGTGTGTGTGTATATATGTGTGTATGTGTGTGTATGTATGTATGTGTATGTGTGTGTATATGTGTGTGTATGTATGTATGTGTATGTGTATGTGTGTGTATATGTGTGTGTATGTGTGTATGTGTGTATGTGTATATGTGTGTGTATATGTGTGTGTATGTATGTGTGTGTATGTGTATATGTGTGTGTGTGTGTATGTGTGTGTATGTGTGTGTGTGTGTGTAACATCCGGGTTAATTATGATCCTTTTCCTCAAACATTGATTGACCTTTCACCTCCTTACAGCTAATAAAAGAATAAACGATGAGAAAATGTAAATAATGTAGTCAGAGTAGGAGAAAATACAAAGATTCATTATTTATTTAGACATTTAAATGAAAAGATAATTAAATAATCTCACAGACTCAAAGTGTTTTAGTTTGAAAATAATAATATTTAATCAAAAGCACTTTTTTTATCGGCTTTAATGTTTCAGATGTAAAAACAACGGATACATTCTGATCCAAATAAACTTCCCAACTCTTCATCAGCAGCTCCTTCCTCCTCTTTCTCCTCCTGCTGACGGTTGGCATCCTTTTCCTCTCGTTCCCATACTCTCGCGAGATTATCCCCCCGAAGCCTCGCGATGTTTCGCTGCGCTGTCGGATGGGTTCTTCTTATCTGTTTGTTCAAACAACTTTTGGAAAGTAAAAGGCACGAGCGGTTCCGACGTGTTCCGCGTGGACGGACCGACGGATGGAGCGTGAAGGAGGCGGAGGAGGAGCAGAATCAAACTTTATGTCTCCTACTTTGAAGGTTTCCAGGTGAAAGTCTTTACGTGACTTCTACCTCCAGAGGAGTAACGAAGGCACGGAGTAACGCGTGAGCGTGCGCGAAGTCCGCAGAGATGCTTGGTAGCCACGTCCCCTTGGAGACTGAGGGACCACGTGACGAGCTTTAGTGATCAGGTTTAGACGCGCACGGAGGCGCGCGCACAGGAGGAGACGCACGGAGAGGACGACGGACGGAGAGCCGGGAATAAAACCTGAAACCTCCGGAGGAAAAAAAGACTTTTCTCTTCTTCTTCTGCGCTGCACTCGTTCTTCCTCCCGCAGAGGAGGAGAGGAAGAGAGGAGGAGGAGGAGGAGGCAGGAGGGGTGAGGAGGAGGGAGGAGGAGAAGGAGTAAAGTTTGTCCAAGTTTGCACATCCCTTCGGAAACGCCATTTTGATTCCTCTCCTCTCCGGAGTCAGTCTGCGCCTCTCTCTCTCCCTCCCTCCCTCACTCTCTCCCTCTTCTGTGTCTTCATCCCTTCTTTTCTTCACCCCCTCCTCGTCATCATCATCATCTTCATCATCACCTTCATCCCCAGCACGATGTCTCGGCGCAAACAGACCAACCCCAACAAACTCCAGCGTAAGTCAGCTTTTCTCCTCCATCTCCTCGCCTCTCCTCTCCTCTGCGGGCTCGGTTCTCCGCGGGTTCGGCCGCCGGTCTGTTGGCCGTTTTGTTGTTTCGGAGCTGCTTTTAGTCAACTTTGTGTTTTTGATGCGCTGGAATTCACTCTCTTCCTCATTCACCAAACTTCTCGGAATTCCCGCAAACTGCTGTTTTTGTGAGTTTCCGCGGGTTTCCGGTTCTTTCTGCGGAGTTTCTGGGCTCGTGGGGGGGGGAGGCGGGGGAGAGAGGGGGTACAAAGTCCGCTCCTGGCCGGAGGGGAGCATCCATATCTCGGGTGCACTTTGGTCGGAGCCTCGCTGCTAGTGGCCATGTGTGAAGCTAGCAGACAGCACCGGAAAGCTAGCCGCAGCTAGCAGCGCCGCTTCCGGCCGGCGCCTCCAAAGTAAAAACACCTGTTGCACTCTGAGGATGGAGGAGCAGGAAGATCTCGGGGAGATCTGAGGGAGGGGTCAGGACCTTAAAGAACATTTCTTACAAGTATCTCCACCGTGTCTGACGAGCTTAGCATCTGAGAGAGCGGGTGCTAGGCTAATGTAAAGTTTTTCGTTTATAAATATACAGTTTTGATTTTAACTACTGTTGGATAATACAATGAATACATACATTGTTATTTCGTTACAATAACTACTATGGGAGCGTTTTCACGTAAACATCATACATTTATATACATATATATATATATATCTATATCTTAAAGGGGCTGCAAAAGAAAAGTATTCTGTGTAAAATCACGATATTTTGCCAAACAGCCATGGATTATTAATCTAAACGATATAAATTGCAGTTAAGGTTTGAGGATTATGGGTCTAGAATGATGAAGAGTTGTGGTTCAGTAAAGGAGGAAGATCTCTTAAAGTTAGAGCAGCCTGTTGCATCATGGTTAAAAAAGGACTGAAAGTGTGTCATAACTTCACTGTCGGAACAAAAACCTCTTGTTTTTGTTCAAATACGTTGAGCGGGTAAAGTGAAGTATTGTTTTCTCCTCTTCTTCGTCAGCTGGCATGACGTCGCTTTGAAATTTTAATAGATTTGTTTAATGATGGTTCTTTGATCTATTTGTGATAAAGGTGTGAATCAGTTTCTCCTCTTCCTCAATCTTCCAGAGACTGAATACTTTTGCAGTATCGCTCAGGTAGTAAAAACATTTACGTTCCCAGCTTTTACTATGAAATGGGGATCATGGTTCTTCCGGTCTCGTGCCTCACTCACAGCTGTTAGCTTGACGCTGCTGCTGTGACCTTGTCGGGACATATTTCGGTCCAAACGGAGCCGTTACCGTGAATAAACCAGACGAACTCGACACAGACGGTGTCGATCTAACGGCCCCGCCCCTCACCGAACCGTTTCCACCTTTATTTACCGACTTTTAGCCTCGTTCGTTGAACTTTTTCTCCGCTTCCAGCAGCATCGACGTGACGCCTGTTGCATCCTCCTCCCCCCTCCTCCTCCTCCTCCTCCTCCCCCCTCTGCCTCTCCTTTCTGCCTTCATCCATCCCTGAACCAAAAACAAAGGTTTGTTCTCAGACTTTGAGCTGTTTAAAACTCAAAGTCTTCACTTCACTGACTTTATAACAGGTTGAGATAGTTTGGAGGTGGTTATCTTTCCCATGATGCACCTGGGTGGAGGATGCTGGCTGTTGGGTGGAATAATGAGGTTTTTACTGTGTCAAATATTCCTTATCGGCTCCTCCGTCAATCATTGATGGATGGATGATTCTCTCTCTCTCTCTCAGTGCCGCTCTTATGTCTCTCTACCTTCCTCCTCCTCCTCCTCCTCCTCCTCCTCCTCCTCCTCCTCTTACCTGCTGGGAAGGAAATCCTTCACTCTAGAGTTTCTGCGGCGGGAACGTTACGATGTTTTGTAGCGTGTTGTGATGTTTTATTTTGCTGATGTTATATTTAGATTTGTTTGTTTGTCTGATCTTGTTCTCCTTTATTTTTCTCTTTTATTCATATTTAATTAAGTTTCTTCAACATTTTTGAAAATGAAGATTTTTAAACCGATCGACTCGAACCCGTTTGTTTGACTTCCTGTTTGTCAGGGTCAGACGAGAGATTCAGACCGATTTAATAACTGTATCAGCACACACGCCTATAAACACACACGCCTATAAACACACACAACTACAAACACACACGCCTATAAACACACACGCCTATAAACACACACAACTACAAACACACACGCCTATAAACACACACGCCTATAAACACACACAACTACAAACACACACGCCTATAAACACACACAACTACAAACACACACGCCTATAAACACACACAACTACAAACACACACGCCTATAAACACACACAACTACAAACACACACGCCTATAAACACACACAACTACAAACACACACGCCTATAAACACACACAACTACAAACACACACGCCTATAAACACACACGCCTATAAACACACACAACTACAAACACACACGCCTATAAACACACACGCCTATAAACACACACAACTACAAACACACACGCCTATAAACACACACAACTACAAACACACACGCCTATAAACACACACAACTACAAACACACACGCCTATAAACACACACAACTACAAACACACACGCCTATAAACACACACAACTACAAACACACACGCCTATAAACACACACAACTACAAACACACACGCCTATAAACACACACAACTACAAACACACACGCCTATAAACACACACAACTATAAACACACACGCCTATAAACACACACAACTACAAACACACACAACTACAAACACACACAACTATAAACACACACGCCTATAAACACACACAACTACAAACACACACGCCTATAAACACACACAACTATAAACACACACGCCTATAAACACACACAACTACAAACACACACGCCTATAAACACACACAACTACAAACACACACGCCTATAAACACACACAACTACAAACACCCACGCCTATAAACACACACAACTATAAACACACACAACTACAAACACACACAACTATAAACACACACACCTATAAACACACACGCCTATAAACACACACGCCTATAAACACACACAACTACAAACACACACACCTATAAACACACACACCTATAAACACACACGCCTATAAACACACACAACTACAAACACACACCTATAAACACACACACCTATAAACACACACAACTACAAACACACACACCTATAAACACACACACCTTCAAACAGACACACCTATAAACACACACACCTTCAAACACACACACCTATAAACACACACACACACACACCTTCAAACACACACACCTATAAACACACACGCCTATAAACACACACACCTATAAACACACACACCTTCAAACACACACACCTATAAACACACACACACACACACCTTCAAACACACACACCTATAAACACACACGCCTATAAACACACACACCTATAAACACACACGCCTATAAACACACACAACTACAAACACACACACCTATAAACACACACGCCTATAAACACACACAACTACAAACACACACAACTACAAACACACACCTATAAACACACACACCTATAAACACACACAACTACAAACACACACACCTATAAACACACACACCTTCAAACAGACACACCTATAAACACACACACCTTCAAACACACACACCTATAAACACACACACACACACACCTTCAAACACACACACCTATAAACACACACGCTATATATATGGATATAATGGATTTAATTTTGTTTCTGAACGTTTATAGCGACGTCTCCTCATGTTTGAGCCATAACATTATGACCAAGTCTTGCTTTGATAGTTGTTGATAGATTCCTCCTGACTTGATCCTGGATTACTACTACGTAGTATTACTCTAGTACTCTAGTACTCTATTACTCCTGAGTACTCTAGTACTCTATTACTCTAGTACTCTAGTACTCTAGTACTCCTGAGTACTTGAGAATGGGCAGGAGCAGTAATGCTAAAATACTGAGTAACACAAGTACTTTTACTCAAGTACTTGATCTGAGTACTTTAGAACTCTGCTGAGTCTCCTGCTGCTACCTGCTGGATGTCCTCACAGCCTCTGGTCCTCTTTTCCTCCTCCACCTTCTCCCTCAGGAGGAGGAGGAGGAAGGAGGAGGAAGGAGGAGGAGCAGCGATCCGGAGGAGCAGTTAGCATTCCTTTATGAAATTCTACACTGAGTCTGAGCCGGGCCCTCGGCGACAGGAGCCGATCTCTGAGACCCGCCTGACTGAGGAGGAATCTAACTCGCTCTTCCACTCCTGTGTGTGTGTGTGTGTGTCACACACACACACACACACGTACACACACACACACACACACACACACGTACACACACACACACACACACAGACACACAGGGCCGGTCGTCTCCTCCAGCCTGCAGTCAGTCGTGTGAAGACATGATGGAGCAGGATGCTTGTTTTTCTCGGTGTACAGGTGGTGGCGGGGGGCGGAGCCTGTTTCATCATGACGGCGTCTCCTGTCGAGATTTTAAACATGGAGATTTAAAGATGTTTCAATTGACTCCATTTAAATATACGTATATATATATACATATATATATATATATATATATATATGTATATATATATGTAAATGTTTTATTAGTTATATTTAATCATTTAGTTTTTAGTGGTTTTATAAATGACTTCAAATAAATTATAATTCTGAAAAAAACTGATTGTGTGTGTGTGTGTGTGTGTATGTATGTGTGAGTAAGTGTGTGTGTGTTTGTGTGTGTGTGTGGGGGTTTCTGTGTGTGTGTATGTATGTGTGTGTAAGTGTGTGTGTGTGTGTGTACGTATATGTGTGTGTGTATGTATGTGTGTGTAAGTGTGTGTGTGTGTGTACGTATATGTGTGTGTGTGTGTGTGTGTATGTATGTGTGTGTGTGTGTATGTATGTGTGTGTGTGTGTGTATGTATGTGTGTATGTATGTGTGTGTGTGTGTGTGTGTATGTATGTATGTGTGTGTGTGTGTGTGTGTGTATGTATGTATGTGTGTGTGTGTGTGTGTGTATGTATGTGTGTTTGTGTGTGTGTGTGTGTGTATGTATGTGTGTGTGTGTGTGTGTGTGTATGTATGTGTGTGTGTGTGTGTGTATGTATGTGTGTTTGTGTGTGTGTGTGTATGTATGTGTGTGTGTGTGTGTGTGTATGTATGTATGTGTGTGTGTGTGTGTGTATGTATGTGTGTGTAAGTGTGTGTGTGGGTTTCTGTGGGACTGAAGTTAAGTAGCTAATTAAATTCTCTTGTCCTCTGAGAATAATTTGGTCTCCACATTAACCTCCATTAACTCACAAACACACACACACTTACACACACGTACACTCACACACTCACATCTACACACACACACTTACACACACACACACAGGTACACTCCCACACACACATCTACACACACACAGGTACACTCCCACACACACATCTACACACACACAGGTACACTCACACACACACATCTACACACACCCTTGTGTGATTTGCACAGTTGGGGTCACATGACGCTCTGATGGTCGTTATCAGACGCTCGTCTGCTTTCGTCACGCCGACCTTTATGATGCAGAATTCATCAGCTGACCTCTGACCTCAGAGGACGACGCCCCCTGGACTTGATTGGCATCTTATTGTCTTTGACTTCCCTTTAATGTTTAAACTCTTAAATTCAAACCCAGGTAAAAGTAAGAAACCGTTCCAGCTGTAGAAGTTACTGGATATAAATGTAGCCTTTGAAGTTTATTAATTAATGATAAAGTTTACTGTCGGACAGAAAATGTGTTTTATGAACCAAGAAAGAGTCTTTGAACTTTAACCCTAAGATGCGTGTTTGAGTTTACTGTCAAACCTAAAGAATGAGGCCACACCTCTTTTAAGACATTTAAGGTCAACTCAAAACCTGACTTTTCTTAAACTCTACTTTAAACTGATGAACCTGACTTTGAAACTTAATCCTGAGTTTTGAAACTTAATCCTGAGTTTTGAAACTTAATCCTGAGTTTTGAAACTTAATCCTGAGTTTTGAAACTTTATCCTGACTTTTGAAACTTTATCCTGACTTTTGAAACTCAAACCTGACTTTTGAAACTTAATCCTGACTTTTGAAACTTAAACCTGACTTTTGAAACTTAATCCTGACTTTTCTAAATCTTTCAAAGAAACTTCACTTTAAACTTTCTAATATGATTCTAAACATTTAAGAAGCAACTTTTAGGAACTCTTTGTTTTTATTTCCTACAAAATGAAGTAGAAACAAATGATTCCAACTTTATCTTCATCAAGAGTTTTTATTCGTCTCTGATCTCAGGCTGATGATGGAGGTCAAAGGTCGGACATGATGCCGCGCGGCGTGAAGCTTTTGTTTGTGTTTCTGTTTGTTGTGGGCGGAGCCTGATGAGGTTGTTGTTGTTCAAACGGACGGCGGAGGGTGACGGTCGGGGGCGGGGGGCGGGGTCAGCCAGCCAGCATCTATTTATAGACCTGCATATTTTAGATCAGATTAGGTTCCATCCCCCGGCGGGAGGGGAGGGGAGGGGCTTAGAGGGAGTTCAGTAAGGTGAGGAGAGGGGAGACGGGGCGCGGGAGGAACGTGACCCGCCGTCATCGGGTCAGAAACAGAAATCCTTTCTCTCACTTTTCCTACGGGGTCAAACATGAACGATGGCGGCGCGACGGCGGTGATCTGATGATCCGACACGTCGATACAGTCGCCACCCCACAGCGATTACATCTTCAGAACCGGAGGAGAACCGAATCGATCCATCAATCGAAGGGTTTCAATGTGTGACTTTATAACCAGATTATTTCATAGTTTCAAATCTGACCTTTGACCTTTATTGTGTAACTTTAGTCTCCGTTCATCCTGAGAAAAACTGACGACTCATCGTGACGTGAGTCACTTCCTGTCTCCGTCAGGAACTCAGATTATTCTCTAAAACTCTTTTCACTTTAATCCTGACTTTTCTTCGCAGAGAGAAGACGAGACTTTAAGATCAAACGTCGTTTCTCTCACTTAAAATAAAATCACCTTTCTTAACTTAATATCTAGACTTCTGTAAACCCAACTTTTCTGAACCTGGTTAAAGAGACTTTAGTGAGTTATAAATGAAGAGACAACAATGATTCATCTTAAACGGAAGAAGTCCTCCTTTAATCTTTCTGATCTTTATCATTTATTGAATCCATTATTAGGTCAAGCTTTTTTCTCCTTATTGACACCTGGCAGTGGTCGGGGGTCTAGTGCGGTGGTAAGGGGTCTGGTGCGGTGGTCGGGGGTGTGGTGCGGTGGTAAGGGGTCTGGTGCGGTGGTCGGGGGTCTGTAGCAGTAGGTGGGGGGATGTGGTGTGGCGTGGTAGGTGCAGACATATAGGGTGGGGGATGGGTGGGGTGGGGCGTCAAACTGTTACACCTCAGGCTGGATCAGCCGGTTGCCCCACCCCCTCCCTCACAGAGGAACCTGAAAAACCACCTCAGAGGTGAAGACCCCAATCAGCGGCTGAGACGATTCTACTGGACGACTTTCTGCTTGAAGCTCCTTAAAGTTCAGATCAAAGTCCATCAACATGAAGGAAACAGGAAGTCAGGGGGAGGGGATTGTGGGAAGTGTAGTTTTTGTACAGGGATGAGAATCTTACTCAGTTATGACTGTTATAAAAATAAAATCTTTAAATCGTCCGTCTGAAAAGTATGAACTCATGAAGTTCCACCTCTAAAAGACTTTTAGACCTTAAGAAGTCCCCAATTAAACCTCATAATAAGAGTTAGAAAGCAGACTTCTACAGAGGGACATTTTAGTGGTTTTAACGCGACTAAATGTGGAGTTTTAAACTTCATCATGACTTTAAAACACATTAAGAAGTAGAACCTTTCAAAAGTGACTTTACTCCGGGCGTGGCGGGGGTCCGGTTTACCGTCGGACTTTTTCAGGCGAATGAAGCTTTTGAATGAAGGTCACTCCTCGGTCCTGATCCGATCCCTCCGTCTCTGACGGACGTTCTGGACAGATGGTCCGAACGCCTCCTTTCAAAGTCAATATTTGTCGTTTTCCTCCTCCGCTCCGACCAGAACCCGTCTCAAAGCTCTGGAATCCAGTCCAGCCGAGGCTTTGGTGAATTCAGGTGTGGTTCACCTTTGACCTTTGACCTCACCGGTGCTTCAAAACCTACAGTCTCGGCCCGGGTCATGTGATTGATGTCGCTGTGAGAGAGACAGAGGCATGATGGGAATATGAGAGGTGCTAAAGTGGGACACACATGCAAACACACACACACACACACACACACACACATATACACACACACACTTACAAATGAAAACACACACACACACTCATATACACACACACACACATATGCACACACACACACACACACACACACACACACATATACACACACACACTTACAAATGAAAACACACACACACACACACTCATATACACACACACACACACACACGTATGCACACACATGCACACACACACACTTACAAAGGAAAACACATACACACACACACACACATATACATACACACACTTACAAATGAAAACACACACACACACATATACACACACACACTTAAAAATGAAAACACATGCAAACACACACACACTCCTAGCTGTGTGGTCTCTGGGTTTAAATTTAGGCCCAGCCCCCGTCTCGCGGTAGCCCTGGTGACGCTATAATTAGAGTTGGTAAATATTAGAGTCTGGGCTTCAGATCAGAACCAGGATGGACTCTAAAAAGTCTGAAGGAGCCGTTAAATGATCAGCTGATCAACAGAACCGTCCCTCTCTATCGGAGCAGAAGACTGTTGTAAGTCCAGAAGAGTCAGGCTAAGTACAGAGAAGTCAAGCTAAGTCCAGAAGAGTCAGGCTAAGTCCAGAGAAGTCAAGCTAAGTACAGAGAAGTCAAGCTAAGTCCAGAAGAGTCAGGCTAAGTCCAGAGAAGTCAAGCTAAGTCCAGAAGAGTCTGGCTAAGTCCAGAGAAGTCAAGCTAAGTTCAGAGAAGTCAGGCTAAATTCAGAAGCGTAGCGCTAAGTTTAAAAAAAGTCAAGCTAAGTTCAGAGAAGTCCGGCTAAGTTCAGAAAAAACAGGCTATGTTCAGAGAAGTCACTTTTAACGTGTAGAAGTTTCACATTGTAGAGTTTAAGATGAAGGTGAAGCTTCACCAAAAGCATTCAAAAGACACATTTAAATAGTCGTGTTTATTTTGGTTTATTTGTCATATTCTTTAACGGTCTTCAGACTCCACTATCCTGCAGTCAAAATAGAAAAATCCACCCACACATCTATTTTAATTCATGTTAATCTTAAGCTACTAAGATTGCTAACAACTTTAGCATAAACTGTTTCCAAATAAGTTAGAGCAACTTAATCACTTCCTGTTTCCTTTAGTTCCTAACCGGACATGTTGACCATTAGCCAGGATTGAAAACCTCGATGATGGAAGGCTTGCTAACAGGTGTGTTTTTCTTCTCAAAGAAACCTCAGTGCTAAGCTACGTTAGCGCCATGCTGCAAACTCCATCTGAAAGACAGAAGATGAAAATTGTGTAACTATTCCTTTAAATCTCATCGGCAGCAGGTTTGCCCTCAACTCATAAAAACCATAAGATAAGCTACTGGTAGCATCCTCCACCCCCCATCTTTCATCTCCACCCCTCCTCCCTCTCCTCTGAGATGCCCTTAGCTCCCCGTTCCTCCTCCTCCTCCTCCTCCTCCTCCTCCTCCTCCTCCTCCTCCCTCTCCCTCCATCCATTGTGACATTCTTTCACATTCGAGCTGCTCGAACTTTGGACTCGCTGTAAATATGATTTATTTACTGCGAACAGGGTGTGTGTGTGTGTGTGTGTGTGTGTGTCTGATTGTGTGTGTGTGTGTGTGTATGTGTGTGTGTCTGATTGTGTGTGTGTATGGTTGTGTGTGTGTGTGTGGTTATGTGTGTGTGTGTGTGGTTGTTTGTGTGTGTGTGTGTGTGTGTGGTTAACTCCACAAGCTGCTTATCAGCTGCAGAGTCTCACCACACCCACCCCGACACACACACACACACACACACACACACTCACTAAACGCTGCAGGCATCCCATAGAACAGGTCTGGTCTGCATATGAAACCCTCCTCCTGCAGGAGCTGATGAAGACGCTCCTCCTCCTCCTCCTCCTCTCTTTCAGACTCCTGATGTCTAACAGCAGATACGACTCTCAGCTATTCACCAAAATAAAAGTCAGCTACTCCAAAAACTTCCCTCTGGATACAGAATCCCTTCAGAATAAGAGTCAGGTGTTGAGGAGCTTCCTGTTCTGGAACATGTCAGAACCTCCAACCCGGGACCCGATCCACATCCTCAGATGAGGATCGTTGTGGGTCTTTACTTTCAGGTTCCTGGTCTAAAAACCCGAGTCCTTCAGGAAGTTCTACTTCTCAAAGCTTCTTTAGTTGGAACAAAGTTTCAAAGTTCTTGAAAAGTTTCTGATGGACAAAAAAAAACCTGAAATGAGTGAAATAATGATCATTAACCGAACCCCCCCCAGGTGTAATGGTTCATCCCGACCTCTTGTAGCACGATGGAGACTCTAGAGGAAGGTTGCAGTCTGGGCCTCTCCCTCCACCTCCCCCGCCTCCCCCTCTCGCTGACTAAACAGTTTAGTCAGCCGGCCGCTGAGGAGGGAGGAGGGGGGAGGGGCGAGGGAGACGTCAGTCCGGGGGTTGAATCAGCAGCAGTCAGAGCGCCGCTCCCTTCAGGTGTCTGAGAATCTCCAGCCTGTCGTCGATCATGTGATCGACTGAACCAGACGATTGGTCCTTTCATCGGCCTCCACGCACCTGTGTGTAGTTCCCTGTCAAAGTAAGAGTTCTTCACAGTCACAGGTGTCAGAACACCTGCTGCTGACCGGGGGTGTGAATTAAGTCCAGCGCCGCAGTTTCTGAGCC
This sequence comes from Lophius americanus, assembly GCA_037951165.1. Classification (NCBI taxonomy): domain Eukaryota; kingdom Metazoa; phylum Chordata; class Actinopteri; order Lophiiformes; family Lophiidae; genus Lophius; species Lophius americanus. Next base: position 361,541 of record JBBDHG010000013.1, on the reverse strand, counting down.
TCAGTGAAGGCCCCGCCTCCACAGTAAAAGACCGGTGGGTCCAGGGAAATCAACAGTAAATAACTTTATTGTTCTACGGTCAGAAGGTTTTTACTGGTCAAACGTGAATGAAGGGAAAATAAAGTCCTAACTGTGACAGTATGTTTCTGTTTAAGTGGCATGAGTCCGTTTAACTTAAGTTAAATGTGACGGTACATGAAAGAAGTTCAAGGGTCACAAACCGAACAGAAGAGATGATCACAGGTGATAAAAACACACCTCCTTCTGAAGGAGACGTGAGCAGGAGGTACAAACTTTGACATCTCTGTAAACATGCTTAGATAAATATCCTGACAGACGGAGGCAGCATGTGAAGCCCCGCCTCCTTAATCCCCTAATCTGACTGTTAGCCGTAATCTGACACAGGCTGGCCCCGCCCTCCTCTGTATAGGTACCATTGTTTAGACACACCTGGTTACCGTGGTGACGGCAGAGCCAGTATGCCCCCAGTCCTGTCTTCTACACACACACACACACACACACACACACACACACACACACACACACACACACAGTGTTTACCTGAGCATCACTATGTGTGTGTGTGAGAGAGAGAGGGGGGGAGGGGCCTGCAGGAATGGTTTCAGGATGGGGGAGGAAGAAATTTACTCCTTCAGTCTTTTCAGTTTTCTCTCCTCCTCCTCTTTCCTCCCATCCTCTCCTTATTTTCAGTACTCTCCCTTCATTTTCTCCTCTCCACCTCCTTGTTTCCTTCCCTCTTGTTTTCTTATCTCCTCCTCTCTGCTCTCCTTTTCCAGTGTCGTCTCTCCTTATCTCCCTTCCTCGTGTTTCTTATTGTCTTGTTTCCTCTCCTTGTTTCCTCTCCTCTCTCTGCCCCCTCTCTCTCGTCTGGAGGACATCACTCATTACTCGGACTAACTTTCCCATCATGCCTCTCTCCTCCTATGGTCAATATTTTATGTGTGTTTTTTTGGGGGGGTTGTTTCAGGTGTGTATTGGTGTAGGTGGTTATGGGGGGGGGGCTAGGCGTGCCCATTCAGTATTCGTTTAAAACACAACCCCCCCTATGTGAAGGTGTTGTTGCCCCGGGGCAGACACACAAAGAGACTCTGAGTCTTTTGAATGGAATGAAACTTGGTCCTCCTCCTCCTCCTCACCACCACACCCTCCTCTCATCCCTCTCACTCTCTTTCCCCCCCTCTCTGTCATCAACAAACAGAACTTTCCTTCTCATCTTTGTCCCTGGAAGAACCGTCATCGAATGGAGAAGTTCTCCCCTTCTCTTCCTTTCTCCCCCTCACCTCCTCCTGCCCTATTTCCCCATCTTCACCTCCTTCCTTCTGTGCCTAAATTAGTTTTTCATCCTCTTTGTCTCTCAGGAGTCAAGTTAACTCCTTGTTCCTCTTTTGCATTCTCCCCTTTTCTTCATTCTGTTCCACCTCTTCTCTTCTTTTTGTCTTTCTTTTCATCCTCCCCTTTGGTCTCATACCTCTCCCCCCTCTCTCCCCCTCCCTCCCTCCCTCCCTCTCTCCCCCACCCTC
>JBBDHG010000013.1:350000-355000 GCA_037951165.1 Lophius americanus | reverse complement strand
CTGAAGCCGTCGGTTCTGAGGAGCAGAACTTTCGGGTGGACTGTGTTTGTGAAGATGGTCGACACATGATCCGACATGAACAGAAGGTTCTCTCAGCGGTGCGTGTGCCGACTCGTGTGCCGAGGATGCTCGCGCTCTCAGCGGTGGAACAACAGACAGGAGGGGGCGGAGCCACTGTCGGCCTTCAGGCAGTCTACCAGGGTTTCAGCAGCAGCCAATCAGCAGGCGGCTCCCACGGGGAGCCGGCCAATCAGGGCAAAGGTCGGTGATGAGGATCAGCGGCGGAGCGGCCGGTCTGGTCTGACTGGATTCTCTCTCTCCTACGTTCTCTAGCACCTCGCCCCACCTGCTCCATCGCTACACTCTGCTCGCCGTCTAGATGCGGGGAGTTAATGCCTCCGCACTCCTCCTCCTCCTCCACTCTTCTTCTTCTTCCTCTTCCTCTTCCTCCTCCCTCGTGTCGTTATGAAGTGGAACATACGGGCAGACATGTTGACTGACCAATGATGATGTCATCAAGCATCCAAACCTTAAATATTCTAAACTCCAATCTGAGAGGAACGATGGAGCTTCCTTCCTCATCTCCTCTCTCGTTTCCTCCTCTCCTCATCTCTTCTCTCCCGGTCTTGTCTCCTAGTCTCCTATCTCCTCTCCTGCTTCCGTTTCCTCCATTTCTTCCGCTCCTCTATTGCTTCTTCTTTTGTCTCACTCTTTTGTGTCCTCTCCTCATCACCTCTGTCCTCCAAAGTTTCCTTTCTCCTCTACCTTTGTTCTCTCCTTATCTCCTCTTCCCTAGCTTCCTTTTTCGTCTTTTTTCTCTGTTCTTTTGTCTCCTCCTTCCTTATCTTTTTTTCTTCTTTCATTCTTCCTGTCCTCTTTAGTCTCCTCTCCTCATCTCCTTGGCCTTCCTCGCTTCCTTTTCTCTCCTTGCCCCCTCTCTCCTCAATTGCTTCATCTCCTCTTCTGCATACTCCCTCCTTGTTTCTGTAGTCTCCTATCTCCTCCCTCCTCTCTTCTCTCCTTGCTTCCTCTCTTGCTTTGATCACTCAGTGTTGATAAATCCTTGAGGTGTTAGCATGTTGAAGATTGATGCTAAGTAGCCTAGCTGAAACATGCTAGCATCTTTGTTGAGCCTCTGGTAGAGATCAAGGCTAAAATATGTCAAGATGGCGTTGAAGCTGAGCAGAGACTCGTGGTCGTCCTTCCGAACACGCGGCGTCTGAACGCATCAGCAGCTCCTCCCGTTAGCATTAAGCGGCTTTAGCTCCAGGACCAGAAACAATGCAGCAGCTAATGGGTTAGCCAGCTCATTAGCTGCTGGCTTAGTGGGGCTTTGTGTGTTGGAGGTGATAACCCTGGTTTGGGGGGGGGGGGGTTAGTGGGACCCCTGATACCAGGGGTCCCACTTTACACCCACATTACACCCCCTTGGACTGTCAGAGCGCCCGCTGGCACGTTCACAGCGGCGGCGGAGAACCCCGTCTTTTTTTTTTCAGACTTTGTTTGGGTGAGGCTCCTCCTCTTCATCACCTCTCCTCCTAATTAGTCCTACCAACCCTCTAATCTCTTAATCTGTCTCTGCCTCCTTCCTCCTCCTTCCTCCTCATCATCCAGAGATACTCGCCAGCCTCCAATCAAGACCCCATCTTTAAACATCCCTCCTCCATCCTCATCCTCCCCCGCCGTTCATCTTCTTGTTTCTTCTTCTTTATCTTCATCTCCCTCAATTTCATTTCCTTCTTCACCTTGTCCATCTTCACCTTCTCCATTTCATCTGCATCTCCTTCATCTTCATCTCCTTCGGTCTCAAAACTCTGAGGTACATGATGACTCCTCAGACTGTTGATGATGTCACACATGCCATCTTCCTCCTTATCTGCAGATAGTAGGTATCTGCCTGTTACCCATGATGCACTGCATGTCTTTGGTTCTGATGGCCGTTATCTGATCCTATCGGGGCGGGAACAGGGACAAACTTGACCCCGTGACCTCTGGCTTCGATGACATCACTGTGTTTTGGGGAGGCGGTCTTTGGTTTTCTAAATAAAATCCTTTGTCTGCAGCAGGTTTCACAGATCCCTCCCTACAAGTAACTAAAGTACTCGCATACAAGAGTACTGCAGTACTTGTGTACTCTCTGACATACAAGAGTACTGCAGTACTTATGTACTCTCTGACAGACAAGAGTACTGCAGTACTTATGTACTCTCTGACAGACAAGAGTACTGCAGTACTTATGTACTCTCTGACAGACAAGAGTACTGCAGTACTTGTGTACTCTCTGACAGACAAGAGTACTGCAGTACTTGTGTACTCTCTGACAGACAAGAGTACTGCAGTACTTGTTATGTACTCTCTGACAGACAAGAGTACTGCAGTACTTGTGTACTCTCTGACAGACAAGAGTACTGCAGTACTTGTGTACTCTCTGACAGACAAGAGTACTGCAGTACTTGTTATGTACTCTCTGACAGACAAGAGTACTGCAGTACTTGTTATGTACTCTCTGACATACAAGAGTACTGCAGTACTTGTGTACTCTCTGACAGACAAGAGTACTGCAGTACTTGTGTACTCTCTGACAGACAAGAGTACTGCAGTACTTGTGTACTCTCTGACATACAAGAGTACTGCAGTACTTGTTATGTACTCTCTGACAGACAAGAGTACTGCAGTACTTGTGTACTCTCTGACAGACAAGAGTACTGCAGTACTTGTGTACTCTCTGACAGACAAGAGTACTGCAGTACTTGTTATGTACTCTCTGACAGACAAGAGTACTGCAGTACTTGTTATGTACTCTCTGACATACAAGAGTACTGCAGTACTTGTGTACTCTCTGACAGACAAGAGTACTGCAGTACTTGTGTACTCTCTGACAGACAAGAGTACTGCAGTACTTGTGTACTCTCTGACAGACAAGAGTACTGCAGTACTTGTGTACTCTCTGACAGACAAGAGTACTGCAGTACTTGTGTACTCTCTGACAGACAAGAGTACTGCAGTACTTGTGTACTCTCTGACAGACAAGAGTACTGCAGTACTTGTGTACTCTCTGACAGACAAGAGTACTGCAGTACTTGTGTACTCTCTGACAGACAAGAGTACTGCAGTACTTGTGTACTCTCTGACAGACAAGAGTACTGCAGTACTTGTGTACTCTCTGACATACAAGAGTACTGCAGTACTTGTGTACTCTCTGACATACAAGAGTACTGCAGTACTTATGTACTCTCTGACAGACAAGAGTACTGCAGTACTTGTGTACTCTCTGACAGACAAGAGTACTGCAGTACTTGTGTACTCTCTGACAGACAAGAGTACTGCAGTACTTGTGTACTCTCTGACAGACAAGAGTACTGCAGTACTTGTGTACTCTCTGACAGACAAGAGTACTGCAGTACTTGTGTACTCTCTGACAGACAAGAGTACTGCAGTACTTGTGTACTCTCTGACAGACAAGAGTACTGCAGTACTTGTGTACTCTCTGACAGACAAGAGTACTGCAGTACTTGTGTACTCTCTGACAGACAAGAGTACTGCAGTACTTGTGTACTCTCTGACAGACAAGAGTACTGCAGTACTTGTGTACTCTCTGACAGACAAGAGTACTGCAGTACTTGTGTACTCTCTGACAGACAAGAGTACTGCAGTACTTGTGTACTCTCTGACAGACAAGAGTACTGCAGTACTTGTTATGTACTCTCTGACAGACAAGAGTACTGCAGTACTTGTGTACTCTCTGACAGACAAGAGTACTGCAGTACGTGTGTACTCTCTGACAGACAAGAGTACTGCAGTACTTGTTTTCCCTCCGTCTCATCAGGTTTTATTTCTGGTCTTCACTCAAAAACTAATTCAACGATTGTTTATTTTGCCTTTTGTCTGTTTTTCTCTTCTTTTCTTTATTCTGTTGTTTTTTCCCTAAAATAAAAGTGGATGCGTCTGGGTTCTTCCTGGAACAGAACCAGAACCTGTTGGGTCCGACTGAAGTGATGCCTTAAACTGTTTAGGAACTTTTGTCGTTGTGTGTATTTCCTATTTGTTTCCACGGTTACGGGTCGGAGTGATCTCGGTCTGTGGGCGGGGCTTAGTTTGTGGAGAACAAATCTCTGTTCCTGTTTTTATTTATGTTATTTTGTATTTATGGGGAACAGTCTGTCTTTGATGTGGCGACAATGATTTATATTTACTCATATGTAAAACCATAAATAACAAAAGTCTGACTGTCTCTCTGTGTTTCCCCCCTGCAGTGTGAGAAGTGGTTGATCACGATCTAGAAACCCCGCCCCCTCCCGCCTTGCCCCGCCCCCAAGACAAGAGCGATCGTTGCTATAGGAACAGGACGGGTAAATATGCTCCTCCCCCTGTCATTCATTCATCCCTCCATCATGGCTCCCCCTGCTCTGCTTTTCTCTCTTTTCCTTCATCCTTCGCCTCGTCATCCCTTCATCCTCCGCCAGCTTGCCCCCGTCAGCACCGCCCCACTTCAGCCACATTCGCCGCCACACCTGTTCACGCTGTATCACCTGCTGCTTACTCGCTGTCTCCTGGTCATGTGACCGCACGGCAACATTACCTGTGCTCTCAAAGTTTCATTCATGAGCTGTAAAATATTCATGCAGCTAGCTCTGGAAGCTGACATTAGCCTGCATTAGCTATGATTGCCGCCTGTATTAGCTATGTTAGCTGACATTAGCCTGCATTACCTATGGTAGCTGACATTAGCCTGTATTAGTTATGAAAGGTCATATTAGCCTGTATTAGCTATGATAGCTGACATTAGCCTGTATTAGCTATGATAGCTGACATTAGCCTGTATTGGGTATGACAGCTGACATTAGCCTGTATTAGCTATGATAGCTGACATTAGCCTGTATTGGGTATGACAGCTGACATTAGCTTGTTTTAGCTATGAGGAACTCTCTCCTGAATAGCTCATCAGTCTGACGCTGTATTTTCCCAAATTCTGACGTGTCATGAAGGCAACATTAGACACT
>JBBDHG010000013.1:260000-342500 GCA_037951165.1 Lophius americanus | reverse complement strand
AGTCGGCGGTTCTGGTTCTGAGCAGAAGACAGGAGGAAGAGATGAAGATGTTCAGATGTTCTCTGGGAGTGAGAGGAAGGACAGGATTAAAGGAGACATCAGAGGGACAGTCCAGGTGAGACGTCCTGGAGACAAAGTCAGAGAGGACCGATTGAGATGGTTCTGACCCGTGAAGAGGAGGGATAGTGGGTCCACTGGTAAAAGGATGCTGGAGATGGAGCTGCAGGCAGGAGGAAAGAAGGGGAGGAGCAAAGAGAGGACATATAGTTGGTTGGTGTTAATTCTGCGCTTTCTCTGCAGCATAACGCCGACACCGGCGCCACGGATCACTCCTGCAGCATCTGTGGGAAGTGCCTGAGTTCTGCCTCGTCTCTGGACCGACACATGCTGGTCCACAGCGGAGAGAGACCCTACAAGTGTTCCGTCTGTGGACAGACCTTCACCACCAACGGCAACATGCACAGGTAGGTCATGTGACCGGAACACAGGAAGTTAGAGGGGAACGCCAGCGACCCGTGAAGGGAGAACCAGAACAGTCCTGTGTGTGTGTGTGTGTGTGTGTGTGTGTGTGTGTTGGTATTATAATAATAATAATACATTTTTTACATTTGGATCAAATCTCAAAGTGCTAAACACGTGTAAACGTAAACTTTAAGTAAAGTGCTTTCTACGTGTGTGTGTGTGTGTGTGTGTGTGTGTGTGTGTGTGTGCGTGTGTGTGTGTGAGAGTTAGGTATTGGTGGAGGGGGGCATTGAACAGGCAACCATTCAACCACACACACACACACTCTCTCTCTTACACACACACTCTCTCTCTTACACACACACTCTCTCTCTCTTACACACACACACTCACACACTCTCTCTCTCTCTTACACACACACACACTCTCTCTCTCTTACACACACACTCTCTCTCTTTCTTACACACACACACACACACACACACAGACCACCGCCCAGTCGTTTATCAGAGACACCCAGACCAACGGTTTGTCTGTGGCGGTCTCAGTGTGATGTCATCACTATCGACCTCTGTCGGCGGGTGCTAACATCTACAACACTGAGTTTAAACGAGAGAAAGAGTTGATGCTAACGCTAGCATGTGCTCAGTCAAAACAAAGAATGCTAACACACTAGCCTGCACAAGTGTGCTAAGACGTTAGCCTGTTGAAAATGATTAATGCTAACAAAGAAGTTGAAAACAATGAATGCTAACATATTAGCCTATAGAACGTTTGCTGTTGTGTTAGCCATTATACAAAAAAACAATAACCTGCTAACCTGTTGAAAACAAACATGCTGGTTTGCTAATATTTTATTGCTAACCTTATGAGCTGCTAGCCTGGTCAAAGGGGCTAACGCTAACATCCAAGCCATTACTTAAGATATAATAAAAATCTTTTCTTTTTACTATTTAAGCACAAAACCTGAGATTTAATAATAATAATAATAATAATCAAAGTCTTGGAACTAAACGCTTATATCTATTTAAAGTCAATCAGTAGCGCTTTGATTTGACCGAAGAGGTGAACCTGCCTCACAAATCACCGCCACCGCCATCGTAACGGCAACTTGATGAAGAGGAGGAGGCGGAGCATCACGGGAGCCGCTCACCGTGATACGTTGAGGCCTGGTTGCCATGGTGAGGAATGGCATTAGCCTATTATGGGCTGGCTCTAGTTTGCTGAGCAGGGATTGATCTTCTGCGTGTCGAAGCAGAGAAGAAGAGAGGAGGAAGTTCACACTCCTGGTCCTTGCTTCCTTCCTTCCTTGGCCCCTGTGTCCTACCTTTACGGGCTTCTCTTCTCCTTCCTTCTGACTGTAGAAGTCGGTGTGGAAGCAGACTCAGCAGCGCCCCCCGAGGGGATACAGAGGAACTGCAGCAGAACTTCTTCTTCGGCAACTTTTGCAGAAATTTGAGTTTATTTAAAACAGATTCTTCTAAAACGTTTAAACTTTCTTTATTCTGAGCATGCAGGAAATAAAAGTTGTGCTGTCGGAGTCTCTGCTCAGAGTTCTGTGTGTGTGTGTGTGTGTGTGTGTGTGTGTGTGTGTGTGTGTGTGTGTGCGTGTGTATATGTGTGTGTGTGTGTGTGTGCGTGTGTATATGTGTGTGAGTGTGGGTGTGCGCGTGTGTGTGTGTGTATATGTGTGTGTGTGTGTATATGTGTGTGAGTGTGGGTGTGTGTGTGTGTGTGTATATGTGTGTGTGTGTGTGTGTGTGTGTGCGTGTGTATATGTGTGTGTGTGTGTGCGTCTGTATATGTGTGTATATGTGTGTGTGTGTGTATATGTGTGTGTGTGTGTGTATATGTGTGTGTGTGTGTATATGTGTGTGTGTGTGTGTGTATATGTGTGTGTATATGTGTGTGAGTGTGGGTGTGCGCGTGTGCGTGTGTGTGCGTGTTCTGATATGAGACGAGCAGCTGTTCCCTCACATGCAGCAGGACAGAGTTCCTTCTGACTCAGCAGGTTTCTTGCTCTCTGATTGGTCGGTTTCAGGGGTCACAGTCCACTTTGGGCCGAGAAGAATTTGCTCTCCTGTGGCTCCGCCTCCTCTGAAGTCCATTGGTTAATAAACCACTTCCTGTCAGCTGGGCTCAGATCTGCTTACTGTCAGGACCTCTTATGGGCGTCCAGCCTGCTGCCTGACGGCTCCTATAAATAGATAAACATCCACCCGTCCTCTCTCCTCCACCTCACCTCCTTCCCATTCTTCATCCCATTTCCCCTTAGTTCCTCTCTCCTCATTTCCTTTCCTTTCTTTAATCTCATCTCATTATTTCCTCTTTGTCTCTCATTTCTGGTCTTCCTCTTCCTCTTCCATTAAATTCACCCTTTTGTCTCCTTTCCTTTCTTTTAGCGTCCCCTTATCTTGTCTCCTTTCCTATCCCGTCCTCTCCTTCTCTCCTCTGTTCCTCCTGTTTGTGATGTCATCCCTGCCCATCAACTATTGTTGTTAAAGCAGAATGAGACAACTTCCTGTTGTGATCTTTTGCCCGCCACGCCGTCTTACCTACCGCCGGCCTCAGGCTCCCGAAATCTTTTGTTACCCACAAGCCCCGGCAGCTCTACCTGTTCTGACCTCTGACCCCTCGTCTTCCTCAGACACATGAAAATCCACGAGAAGGACCCCGCGAGCGGTCTGCTCCCCGTCAGCCCCCCCTCCCCCACCAAACGCCGCCGTCCGTCTGTCAAGAGGAGGCATGAGGAGGAGAATGGAGAGGAGCCGCCCTCAAAGAAGGTAAGGAGGAGAAGAAACCTTTACTTGTCACATACAACCACACCTGTAGGACAGCGTAGCCAGTGGGTTCTCTGAACCGAACCCATCCCGCAATCAGAACCCAAACACACGTCAGAGCTGTCAATCAAGCCGCAGCAGCCAATGAAACAACGAACAACGGTGTGTCTGTGTTCAGGTGGCAGAAGACACGGCGTCAGAGGAGGTGGCGGCGGTCCACGGAGGGGAGGAGGAGCTTCTGTCGTGTCCAATCTGCTTCAAGACCTGCAGCTCCAGACTGGAACTAGACGCACATATGGACACACACCCCGACACCACACTCAGGTACACACACATACACACACACTCAGGTACACACACATACACACACACTCAGGTACACACACACTCAGACACATACACACACATTCAGGTACACACACATACACACACACTCAGACACATACACACACACTCAGGTACACACACACACACTCAGGTACACACACATACACACACACTCAAGTACACACACACTCAGACACATACACACACACTCAGGTACACACACATACACACACACTCAAGTACACACACACTCAGACACATACACACACACTCAGGTACACACACACTCAGGTACACACACCTACACACATACACACACACTCAGGTACACACACATACACACACACTCAGGTACACGCACACTCAGGTACACACACACTCAGGTACACACACATACACACATACACACACACTCAGGTACACACACATACACACACACTCTGGTACACGCACACTCAGGTACACACACACTCAGGTACACACACATACACACACACTCAGGTACACACACATACACACACACTCAGGTACACGCACACTCAGGTACACACACATACAAACACACTCACACACACTCAGGTACACACACATACACACACACTCAGGTACATACACACACACTCAGGTACACGCACACTCAGGTACATACACACACACTCAGGTACACACACATACACACACACTCAGGTACATACACACACACTCAGGTACACGCACACTCAGGTACACACACATACACACACACTCAGGTACACACACATACACACACACTCAGGTACATACACACACACTCAGGTACACACACATACACACACACTCAGGTACATACACACACACTCAGGTACACGCACACTCAGGTACACACACATACACACACACTCAGGTACACACACACATACACACATTCAGGTACACACACATACACACACACTCAGGTACACACACATACACACACACACTCAGGTACACACACATACAAACACACTCACACACACTCAGGTACACACACATACACACACACTCAGGTACACACACATACACACACACTCAGGTACATACACACACACTCAGGTACACACACATACACACACACTCAGGTACACACACATACACACACACTCAGGTACACACACACTCAGGTACACACACATACACACACACATACTACGGTACGCACACATACACACACACTCAGGTACACACACACTCAGGTACACACACATACACACACACATACTAAGGTACGCACACATACACACACACTCAGGTACACACACACTCAGGTACACACACATACACACACACATACTCAGGTACACACACATACACACACACTCAGGTACATACACACACACTCAGGTACACGCACACTCAGGTACACACACATACACACACACTCAGGTACACACACATACAAACACACTCACACACACTCAGGTACACACACACATACACACATTCAGGTACACACACATACACACACACTCAGGTACACACACATACACACACACACTCAGGTACACACACATACAAACACACTCACACACACTCAGGTACACACACATACACACACACTCAGGTACACACATACACACACACTCAGGTACATACACACACACTCAGGTACACACACATACACACACACTCAGGTACACACACATACACACACACTCAGGTACACACACACTCAGGTACACACACATACACACACACATACTACGGTACGCACACATACACACACACTCAGGTACACACACACTCAGGTACACACACATACACACACACATACTAAGGTACGCACACATACACACACTCAGGTACACACACACTCAGGTACACACACATACACACACACATACTAAGGTACGCACACATACACACACACTCAGGTACACACACACTCAGGTACACACACATACACACACACATACTAAGGTACGCACACATACACACACACTCAGGTACACACACACACTCAGGTACACACACAGTTGAGGAACCGTTTAGGTGGGTGGAAACCGAGACGTTCTCTTTGGTGTTTTAACTGATGAAACTAATTCCTGCTCGCCACTCTGTGATGTCATCTGCTCTGTGATGTCATCTGCTCTGTGATGTCATTTTTGCCCCCATCTGATGAACTGGGTCAGATTTCTGGATACATCTAGAGTGGGATGGACGCCGTCATGGCTGGGCGATGATGTCATGGCTGGGCGATGATGTCATGGCTGGGCGATGATGTCATGGCTGGGCGATGATGTCATGGCTGGGCGATGATGTCATGGCTGGGCGATGATGTCATGGCTGGGCGATGATGTCATGGCCGGTCAGGTTGAGTAGAGGTCCAGAGAAAAGCTCTGATGGGAGTAACGGGGTGTCGTCACCAACGTGGTCCCGATAAATAAAGTTTAGATAAATATGAACCACGTTTGTCTGTGGAGAGTAGGAGGAGTCAGAGGGGGGCGGGGAGTAAATCAGTCTGGAGAGGAGGAGGTGAAGGGGGGGATTAAATGGAGGGTGAGTTAAAAGAGGATGGATGGAGGGGAGGAGCTAATGAGTGACCAGTGGATGAAGAAGACTTAATGAGTCACAGAGGAGGAGGAGGAGGAGGAGGTTCCAGGTCACGCTCGGCCGGACCTTGTTGCCACGACGACGTCTCAAGCCATCCTAACAAATATCTCTCTGTCACCATGGCAACAAAACCCCCAACAACACAGTCTGAGTGGAGGAAGGAAAAAGAGTCCAAATAAAAGAGGGAGGAGAATAAATCAGGAGAAAAGAAGAAGTGAGGATGAAGAGAAATGGTCAAAAGAAAGGAAACAGGAAATATAGAATAACAAGAAGGAACCAAATACAAATAAAGATTAGAAAAGTTAAAGAAAGGAAGAAAATGAGGAGGGCGAGGAGTTGAAGTTTGTTGACGAAGAAAGGGAGGAGGAGGGGTGAGACACTGAGCTCGTTACGTTACATAATATTTAGATGTAAATCCTCCCTAATCATCCTGTAAGAGGATAGACTGATGGAGGAGAAGGAGGTTGGACTGATGGAGGAGGAGGAGGATAGATGGATGGAAGAGGAGGATAGACTGATGGAGAAGGAGGATAGACTTATTGAGGAGGAGAAGGAGGATAGACTTATTGAGGAGAAGGAGGATAGAATGATGCAGGAGGAGGAGGATGGACTGATGGAGGAGGAGGATAGAATGATGCAGGAGGAGGAGGATGGAGTGGTGGAGGAGGAGGAGGATAGAATGATGCAGGAGGAGGAGGTGGATAGAATGATGCAGGAGGAGGAGATGGATGGAGGCAGGAGAGGAGAACTGGTACCACTTCCATTGGATCGTCTCATATTTCCTTCTAGCAGATTAAATCACCACCTGTGAGATGCAGGCTGCAGAGTTGCATCATGGGTAATGTAGGCATGATGCATGGAGGCTCATATCTCGGGTTCTGCTGGACGGATTGTGATCATTCTTTTTTGAAAGAGCTCTTCTAGGTTCCCAGAGCGTCTCGGCGACGTCCAATCTTTGGTTTCAAATGTAAATATGAACCGAAACATTTAAAAACTCCTGCTCCCATTCAGACGAGGTGGGGGGTTCAACCAGATCTGCTCCACAGATGGTCCGAGGGTTCTCCTCTCCTGCCCCTCAGATCCTCTGACAGCATGCTGGAGGAGATTACCCTCAGCTTAGACTCACTCTCAGGACGCCATGAGGGGGTGTGGCAGGCAGGAAGCAGCTTTCCTCTCAGCGCCTCATCCAAATCACCAATGACTCCGCCCCCTGGTCATGCAGGGCCCCGCCCCCTGATTCAAACCAACTCCAAATGCCAAAACCCCGCTTTAAGCATAAAGATGAAGACTCTTTGATTTGATGGATGGTCTGACTTATGATAAATATAACTGTGACACAAGTTCTGTCAGTGAAATATTAACAGACGCAGTCAGAGAGTTGTTACGTATAATTCTTCCTTCTCCTCTGGAATCTTCTCCAGTTTGTTTCTTTCACTGAACACCATCTTACATTTGAATACAAACACTCATTTATGTCAGAGGTTTTAGTCTGAACAGGTAGCTCCCTCTAGTGGACACAGGTGGTACCTACAGACAAACCCCATTCTGTCTCCAGCTGGTCCAAACAGAGAGTCCTCCTGGTTCTGACCCACAGAAACTGTAGAAGAACCAGAGCTTTGTGGTATTTCTATCAGATGTGATGCAGAAGTTATGAAAGAGTTTCTGAACAAATTCACTGATTGTTTACTTTCATGGTTGTGTGATATAAAGATGTCAGAGCCTTTGATCTAAAAACATCAGAGGAGAGAAATATTACTCACACATAGTAACAGATTACTCACACATAGTAACAGATAACTCACACAGTAACAGATTACTCACACATAGTAACAGATTACTCACACAGTAACAGATTACTCACACGTAGTAACAGATTACTCACACATAATAACAGATTACTCACACACAGTAACAGATTACTCACACAGTAACAGATTACTCACACATAGTAACAGATTACTCACACATAGTACCAGATTACTCATACGTAGTAACAGATTACTCACACATAATAACAGATTACTCACACACAGTAACAGATTACTCACACAGTAACAGATTACTCACACATAGTAAGAGATTACTCACATGTAGTAACAGATTACTCACACGTAGTAACAGATTACTCACACATAGTAAGAGATTACTCACACAGTAACAGATTACTCACACAGTAACAGATTACTCACACATAGTAACAGATTACTCACACAGTAACAGATTACTCACACATAGTAAGAGATTACTCACACAGTAACAGATTACTCACACAGTAACAGATTACTCACACATAGTAACAGATTACTCACACAGTAACAGATTACTCACACGTAGTAACAGATTACTCACACATAGTAACAGATTACTCACACATAGTAAGAGATTACTCACACACAGTAACAGATTACTCACACGTAGTAACAGATTACTCACATAGTAACAGATTACTCACACATAGAAACAGATTACTCACACGTTGTAACAGATTACTCACATAGTAACAGATTACTCACACAGTAACAGATTACTCACACATAGTAACAGATTACTCACACAGTAACAGATTACACAGTGAGTGGTTATTTTGAGGACATGATTCAGGCTTAAGTTAACCAGTGAGCAGAGCAGGTTAACGGTTCCATGGTTCTGGTCTACAGGTGTGATCTCTGCTGCCTGTCTTTCCGGACCCACCGAGGTTTGTTGCGCCACAACGCTGGAGTTCACAATCTCCTCCCCCAGGACCCCAACGGCCGCCCCTTCATCCAGAACAACCCCTCCATCCCCACCGGCTTCAACGACCTGGCCTTCATCGACTTCTCCTGCAAGAAGTTCTCTCACATCGCCCAGGTACCAGCAGGACCGCATCTCTGCGTCTCTCTGGTTCCAGGACCGGTCCCTGATGAGTTCTTGTTCCCCTGCAGGTCTGGTGCGAGACAAACCTTCGCCGCTGCGTCAGCAAGTTCCACCGCTTCATCTGTGACTCCTGTGACAGAGCTTTCCCCCTCCGCTCCGCCCTGGACCTGCACAGAACCAAGTCCCACCCGGACAAACCCAGTGCTGTGGACGCACAGGAGGAGGAGAAGGAGGAGGGTGGAGACGCGGAGACGGAGACGGTCGGTCAGGATGCTGAGAAAGAAGCCTTTCCTGTGGAGCAGGCGGGCTTCCTGCAGGGTTTGGGTCTCCAGCACGTTTCTAAGGTAAGCTTCGGAAAGTCTAAACCAAAAGGTCCGGGTGAAGATCAGAGGGTCATCCCATGGATGCGCTGGTTCTTTCTCAGGTGAAGTCCGGCCCAACAGACGACGAGATCCATCAGGCCCATCTGGACAGCATCAAGGTGATCCACGTGGAACCTCCTTACTCCAGCCTCCCCCAAGAGCCCGCCTCGGGCTACATCTCCGGGGGTCTGGGTCTGACTTTGGGCCTGGGTGTAGGTGGTCTAGCTGCCCTGAGGATCCCCTTGCTGGAGGGGTCCGGCTCTCTCTCCCAGAGGGACGCCCTGAACCTGCTGTCCCTGCAGCCCTTCCAGGCCGGCTTCCTCCTTCAGCCTGATGGTGGCGCCGCGACCGGCAGCGCCGCCTCATCTGGGGTCAAACCGGGCGAGGCGGGCGGAACCGGGATCATGGAGCTGGCTGACATACAGCAGATCCTCAAAGTGGCGAGTGCGGCGCCCAACCAGATGGGACTGACCCTCCCGCCTCTGGCCAAAGCTCCAGGGTTCACCGGAGGTCAAGGTGGGAGTCGGATCTTCTAGCGATGACCTTCTTAGAGACGTCCAGTTGTGCTAAAATGTTTGTGCCTCCTCCAGGTCCAGTCCAGACCCAGAAGACGATGCCACCGCTGAAGCCTAAACCCCCACTCACCCCTCGCTCCAGCCTCACCACCACGACTCCTCCCCCGCTGCAGAGCTCCCAGCAGGCCTCGCTGGGCTGCATCAGCCCCAGTCTGCCTCCACCCACCCTCTTCAAAACGCCCTCCGCCTCTTCATCGGCTGGCAACGCCGACGAGTGCATCACGGACGCTCAGCTGTCCGATTCGCCGCCAGCCGCTACCACGGCATCGCAGGACGAGGCGGGGCTCAGCGGGAGGAAACCGGGAACTAAAGGGGGGAACAACAACAACGGCGGCGCGGTTAAAGGCTCCTTCCCCTGCCGATTCTGCGACCAGGTGTTTCCGTTCTCCGGCGTTCTGCAGGCTCACATGCGCTTCCACCTCGGCATCCTGCCCCACCAGTGCAACATCTGCGACTACGTGGCGCCGGACAAAGCTACGCTTATCCGTCATCTGCGCACGCACAGCGGCGAGCGACCCTACGTCTGCCGGGTGTGTCACTACCCCTTCACTGTCAAGGCCAACTGCGAGCGCCACCTCAGGAAGAAACACGCCAAGACCTCCAGGAAGGACATCGAGAAGAACATCAAGTACGTCACCTCCACCACCACGGCCAACGTCGCCACCGCCATCACCGCTGCGACCACCACCCAGGACACGGACACGGGCTGCGGCGGAGCAGAGACCACCTGCCGGTTCTGCGGCGAGGACCTGAAGACCTATCGGGCGCTGCAGATCCACCTGCGCACGCACAACGGCTGCCAGAGGAAACCCTTTGAGTGCCGGCGCTGCGGCGCCGCCTTCTTGGCCAAACGCAACTGCATCCACCACCTCCTCAAGCAGCACCCCGAGGTGCAGGAGAGGGAGATCGAAGACCACATCGCAACACTCCTGCCCGTCGCCATTCCCGCCGCTAGCGTCGCCCCTGTCAGAGCGGCGGCTCATATGGCGCTGAACGGGATCGGCCAGCCTCCGATCCAGGCGGTGAAGGTGGAGGAGCTCGCCAGCGCGCTCTACCCCGCAGAACTGGACCAGCCGCTGGACTTCTCCGCCAAGGGCCGTGGATCCTGCAGCCAGTCGGGGTCACCAGGGGTCAAACTGGAGAGCGTATCCCCCAACTTCGACGGCTCCCTCCTGGACCAGCCGATCGACCTGTCCATCCCCAGCAAGAGGCAGAGGAGGGAGGTGGAGAGCCTGGAGATTAAGGTGGAGCAGAGCGCCAGCAGCATCGTGGAGCAGCAGCACGCCCTCGCTCTGACCAAAGAGGAGAAAAGCACCAACGCCCTGCCTCCTCTGCACCCCCACCCTCAGCTCGGCTGTTACCAGCTCCCCCCTGGATCCACCCCCCCTCCTGCCCCCCTCCAGAACCTCAACAGCTCCACGCGAGCGCAACGACTCAAACCGCTGCTCCCCAAACCGGCGCCCTCCTCGCCCGCCACCGCCATCAAGGAGCTCCCTCCTCTGGCCTCCATCGCTCAGATCATACACTCCGTCTCCGGAGCTCCAGACCTGCTGAAGAGGGAGACGGCGGCGCTGGAGGGAAAACCCCCGCTGGCCGTCGCCCCCCCTCAGAACGATTCCACTGCAGACGCCGCCGCCGGTCCGGAGACGCAGAGTGACGACACGCCTGAGGGATCGACCAGGTGAGTCTCGCTGCAGACAGAAGACGTTTGTAAAATCACACTTTATACAAAGATTTGAACGGAACCAGAACCTCATCAGAACGTACTGGACTGGTTCTGAAGAAATGTATACGATATGTAATATTTTTTTACATAATTGTGTGTGTGTGTGTGTATGTGTGTGTGTGTGTGTGTGTGTGTGTATGTGTGTCTGTGTGTGTGTGTGTGTGTAACTGTGTGCGTGTGTGTAACTGTGTGTGTGTGTGTGTGTAACTGTGTGTGTGTGTGTGTGTGTGTAACTGTGTGTGTGTGTAACTGTGTGTGTGTGTGTGTAACTGTGTGTGTGTGTGTGTAACTGTGTGTGCGTGTTTAACTGTGTGTGTGTGTAACTGTGTGTGTGTGTGTGTGTGTAACTGTGTGTGTGTGTAACTGTGTGTGTAACTGTGTGTGTGTGTGTGTAACTGTGTGTGTGTGTGTGTAACTGTGTGTGTGTGTGTGTAACTGTGTGTGTGTGTGTGTAACTGTGTGTAACTGTGTGTGTTTGTGTGTAACTGTGTGTTTGTGTAACTGTGTGTGTGTGTGTATCTGTGTGTGTGTGTATCTGTGTGTGTGTGTGTGTAACTGTGTGTGTGTGTGTATCTGTGTGTGTGTGTAACTGTGCGTGTGTGTGTATCTGTGTGTGTGTGTGTGTAACTGTGTGTGTGTGTGTATCTGTGTGTGTGTTACTGTGTGTGTGTGTGTGTGTAACTGTGTTTGTCTGTGTGTGTGTGTGTGTAACTGTGTGTGTGTGTATCTGTGTGTGTGTGTAACTGTGTGTGTGTGTGTAACTGTGTGTGTGTGTGTGTATCTGTGTGTGTAACTGTGTGTGTGTGTAACTGTGTGTGTGTGTGTATCTGTGTGTGTGTGTAACTGTGTGTGTGTGTGTGTGTGTATCTGTGTGTGTGTGTATGTGTAACTGTGTGTGTGTGTGTGTAACTGTGTGTGTAACTGTGTGTGTGTGTGTAACTGTGTGTCTGTGTGTATCTGTGTGTGTGTGTGTGTATCTGTGTGTGTGTGTAACTGTGTGCGTGTGTGTGTGTGTGTATCTGTGTGTGTGTGTGTGTAACTGTGTGTGTGTGTGTATCTGTGTGTGTATTACTGTGTGTGTGTGTGTAACTGTGTGTGTCTGTGTGTATCTGTGTGTGTGTGTGTGTAACTGTGTGTGTGTGTGTATCTGTGTGTGTGTGTAACTGTGTGTGTGTGTGTGTATCTGTGTGTGTAACTGTGTGTGTGTGTATCTGTGTGTGTGTGTAACTGTGTGTAACTGTGTGTGTGTGTGTGTAACTGTGTGTGTGTGTGTATCTGTGTGTGTGTGTAACTGTGTGTGTGTGTGTAACTGTGTGTGTGTGTGTGTATCTGTGTGTGTAACTGTGTGTGTGTGTATCTGTGTGTGTGTGTAACTGTGTGTAACTGTGTGTGTGTGTGTGTAACTGTGTGTGTGTGTGTGTAACTGTGTGTGTGTGTAACTGTGTGTGTGTGTAACTGTGTGTGTGTGTAACTGTGTGTGTGTGTGTGTAACTGTGTGTGTGTGTAACTGTGTGTGTGTGTGTGTAACTGTGTGTGTGTGTGTGTAACTGTGTGTAACTGTGTGTGTGTGTGTGTAACTGTGTGTGTGTGGTTCCACCTGGTTCTTCACTCGTTCTCTGTAGTTGCATCATTCTGCCACCAGATGGCGCCACAGATCAGAGCCTGATGGTGCCGCTCTCCTGTCTGTCCCACAGGAAGCGTCACAGGAAGAAGCCTGCTGCTCTCACAGCAAAGGAGAAGGCGGTGAGCGGCGGCGTCGGCAGCGGCATCGACCTGGAGTCCAGCGGAGAGTTTGCCAGCGTGGAGAAGATGCTCGCCACCACCGACGCAAATAAGTTCAGCACCTACCTGCAGACGGGAGCGGGGGAGCTGGGAGGAAAGAGAGGTAGGAGGGAGGAGCTTGGCGTCAGAGGGTAGGGGTGGGGGAGCAGTCAGCAGATGGAGGTCAATTCAAAACCTGTCTCCTGTGAGCAGACGCTGACAGAGCAGGAGGAGCCGACGAGAAGGAGGGCGGAGCCAAGGAGGAGGTGAAGCCAGGCGCGGTGGCGCCACAGTCCAAAGGAAAGAAGAACGCCTACTCCAATTCTGTCCAGAAGATGACGTGTCCCTACTGTCCCAGAGTTTTCCCCTGGGCCAGCTCCCTACAGAGACACATGCTGACCCACACCGGTAACCCACCAGAACCACCAGAACCACTCTAATCCAGTCTCTAGTCTACACTTTACTGTGAGCTACGGTTAGCTCCTGTCAGTTACCGCCAGCTCCTGTCAGCTACTGTTAGCTCTTGTCAGCTACGGTTAGCTCCTGTCAGCTACGGTTAACTCCTGTCAGCTACGGTTAGCCTCTGTCAGCTACGGTTAACTCCTGTCAGCTACGGTTAACTCCTGTCAGCTACGGTTAGCCTTTGTCAGCTACGGTTAGCTCCTGTCAGCTACGGTTAGCTCCTGTCAGCTACTGTTAGCTCCTGTCAGCTACGGTTAGCTCCTGTCAGCTACCGTTAGTTCCTGTCAGCTACCGTTAGCTCCCTTCCGCTCCAGTCACCTCCTTAGCTCCTCTCAGCTACCGTTAGCTCCTGTTGGCTACCGTCAGCTAGCATCAGCTCCTGTTAGTTACCGTCAGCTATCGTTTGCTCCTGTCAGCTACAGTTAGCTCCTGGCAGCTACTGTTAGCTGCTGGCAGCCACTGTAAGCTAGTGTCAGCCACTGTCAGCTCCTTTTAGCTACTGTAAGTTACTGTTAGCTGGTGTCAGCTAACAGTAGCTCCTGTCGGCTACCGTTTGCTCCTGTCGGCTCCTGTTAGCTCCTGTCAGCTTCATGTAAGCTCTTGTTAGCTGCTGCTATAGCTACTATTAGCTGAAGAAATCTGATTATGCTAGTCTTCTGTAAAGCTACTGTTGATTACTGTTCATTAGTGTCTGTTAGCATCTGTTAGCTTAGCTGTGTGGACTTCTACTCATCTTCATCCCTCCACCGTCTCCAGGCCAGAAGCCGTTCCCGTGTCCGAAGTGCGACGCCTTTTTCTCCACCAAATCCAACTGTGAGCGCCACCTGCTGAGGAAACACGGCGTCACCCAGAGAACACTGCGCCGCAACGGCTCCCTCGCCAAAAAGGAGGCCGATGAAGGATCCCAGGAGAGCGCAGGTGAGGAGCAAAAACACCTTCTCCTCATTTTATTTATTTACCTTCTTCTCAACTTCTCTGATGAATCTTTTATCGTTTTTATCTTTCTTTGGTTCAATAAGTAAGATTTATTTAAGATGGCGTCTGTCATTCCTTCATCCCGCTCTGACCCTGTTGTTTGTTGTTTGTTGTTTGTTGTTTGTTGTGTGTTTGTGTCACAGGGAGTCAGTCGGAGACGGAGCAGACACCAGCAGACCCACAAGATCTCACGGATGCCATGTCCATGGCAGATAGCCCCACCCCCTCAGAACAGGAGGCGGATCCAACTGCCTCGAGCCCCGCCCACAAACCAAACCACGGTCAGTCGTTAGAAACGAGTAATCGAGACTTCCCGTCGTTTACATGTGGATGGCGTGCTGATGATGATGATGATGGCGTTACAGATTCGGCTGCGGAGGAGCAAGAGGAGAGCGAGGAGCAGACGGAGGAGCAGAGCACGCCGGAGAGCCGAGACGCTAATGATGAGAGCGGCAGCAGCAAGGTAACACACCTGAGTGTGAGGTCATGGTCAGGTTTACAGCCGATCTAGAGCGTCACACTGTCGATGTGTTTATACCCGTTAAAGCGGGTTTATAGCTGAAACGGTACCAAGATAAACACCAACCATCATGTTTCCCTTGACTGACGGGTCGTCCATCATCCATCCATTCATCCATCCATCCATCGTCCATCCATTCATCCTTCCATCCATCCATTCATCCGTCTATCCATCCATTCATCCGTCCATCCATCCGTCCATCCATCATCCATCCGTCCATCCATCATCCATCCGTCCATCCATCATCCATCCGTCCATCCATCATCCATCCATTCATCCGTCCATCCATCATCCATCCATTCATCCTTCCATCCATCCATTCATCCGTCTATCCATCCATCCATCCATTCATCCGTCCATCCATCCGTCCATCCATCATCCATCCATTCATCCGTCCATCATCCATCCATCCATCCGTCCAGCCATCATCCATCCATCCGTCCATTCATCCGTCCATCCATCCATTCATCCGTCTATCCATCATCCATCCATCCATTCATCCGTCTATCCATCCATCCATCCATTCATCCGTCCATCCATCCGTCCATCCATCATCCATCCATTCATCCGTCCATCATCCATCCATCCATCCGTCCAGCCATCATCCATCCATCCGTCCATTCATCCGTCCATCCATCCATTCATCCGTCTATCCATCATCCGTCCATCCATTCATCCGTCTATCCATCCATCCATCCATCCATTCATCCGTCTATCCATCATCCATCCATCCATTCATCCGTCTATCCATCCATCCTTCCATCCATACATTCATCCATCCATCCGTTTTCATGTTGGAGGCAGAAAGGAGAATGACTGTTGGGTGAGGGACATTGACTTTCACATGAGAGAGAGAGAGAGAAGCTCTGAGCTGTCAACTGTCAATCATTATTGTTCCCTCATTATTGACAGAAGAGAGGCGGGGATTTTCAATTCTACTTCCTGTCTGGCGTGTAAACATCCGCATGAGCGAATCACAAGAATGTTATTCTGACAGCAGGCACACACTTAGGGCCAAAACATTACAACCAGTAACTGACACATCCAGTGATCAGCCAAAACATTACAACCAGTGACTGACACGTCCAGTGATCAGCCAAAACATTACAACCAGTGACTGACACGTCCAGTGATCAGCCAAAACATTACAACCAGTGACTGACACGTCCAGTGATCAGCCAAAACATTACAACCAGTGACTGACACGTCCAGTGATCAGCCAAAACATTACAACCAGTTACTGACACGTCCAGTGATCAGCCACAACATTACAACCAGTGACTGACACGTCCAGTGATCAGCCAAAACATTACAACCAGTAACTGACACGTCCAGTGATCAGCCACAACATTACAACCAGTGACTGACACGTCCAGTGATCAGCCAAAACATTACAACCAGTTACTGACACGTCCAGTGATCAGCCACAACATTAGAACCAGTAACTGACACGTCCAGTGATCAGCCACAACATTACAACCAGTAACTGACACGTCCAGTGATCAGCCACAACATTACAACCAGTAACTGACACGTCCAGTGATCAGCCACAACATTACAACCAGTGACTGACACGTCCAGTGATCAGCCAAAACATTACAACCAGTTACTGACACGTCCAGTGATCAGCCACAACATTAGAACCAGTAACTGACACATCCAGTGATCAGCCACAACATTACAACCAGTAACTGACTCGTCCAGTGATCAGCCACAACATTACAACCAGTAACTGACACGTCCAGTGATCAGCCACAACATTACAACCAGTAACTGACACGTCCAGTGATCAGCCACAACATTACAACCAGTGACTGACACGTCCAGTGATCAGCCAAAACATTACAACCAGTTACTGACACGTCCAGTGATCAGCCACAACATTAGAACCAGTAACTGACACTTCCAGTGATCAGCCACAACATTACAACCAGTAACTGACACGTCCAGTGATCAGCCACAACATTACAACCAGTAACTGACACGTCCAGTGATCATCCACAACATTACAACCAGTAACTGACACGTCCAGTGATCAGCCACAACATTACAACCAGTAACTGACACGTCCAGTGATCAGCCACAACATTACAACCAGTAACTGACACGTCCAGTGATCAGCCACAACACTACAACCAGTAACTGACACGTCCAGTGATCAGCCACAACATTACAACCAGTAACTGACACGTCCAGTCATCAGCCACAACATTACAACCAGTAACCGACACGTCCAGTCATCAGCCACAACATTACAACCAGTAACCGACACGTCCAGTCATCAGCCACAACATTACAACCAGTAACCGACACGTCCAGTCATCAGCCACAACATTACAACCAGTAACTGACACGTCCAGTGATCAGCCACAACATTACAACCAGTAACTGACACGTCCAGTCATCAGCCACAACATTACAACCAGTAACCGACACGTCCAGTGATCAGCCACAACATTACAACCAGTAACTGACACGTCCAGTGATCAGCCACAACATTACAACCAGTAACCGACACGTCCAGTCATCAGCCACAACATTATAACCAGTAACTGACACGTCCAGTCATCAGCCACAACATTACAACCAGTAACTGACACAACCAGTAACTGACACGTCCAGTGATCAGCCACAACATTACAACCAGTAACTGACTCACAAAGCAATCAGCTGCTGTTCTGTTCCTTTAAATATGATCACATGTAAACACTAGGACCAATCAGGTTGCGGTAAATGGTGCGTCAGAGTTCTGATTGGCCGTGTTCTGTCACAGGGGGAGAATAGCGACGATGACGACTGTCTCAGCAACAAAAGTCTGGACCTCAACTTTGGCAAAAAGCTCATCGACTTCAAGCTGTCGCCTTCATCCGGCGCCACCCAGGCAGAGCAGCCCGCCCAACCACCACCCTCCTCTTCCACCCCCGCTGCCCAGGGTACCACAGAGAGCCCAGAGAAGGAGAAAAGCCTGTCAGCTTCCTCCTCCTCCTCCAACTCTTGCAGCGCCGGCGTGAAGCAGCAGCCGGAGTACAAACACGTCTGTCGAGTCTGCAGGAAGAGCTTCCGCTACGCCACCACCCTTGCCCGCCACGAGAGGGCGCACCTCTCCGAGGAGGTGCCCAACCCAACGGAGGACAACGTGAAAGAAGAGGCGATGGAGAGCGAGGAGGAGCAGAAGAAGGAGGTGATGGAAATGGAGGAGGATGAAGTAGCGGCGAGGGGAGGGGAGAGTGAGGGAGGAGAGAGCGGGGAGTCTGAGGAGGAGGAGAAGGAGAAGGAGGAGAGGAGCGACGAAGAGGCGTCAGAACCAAAGAGTGTGGAGGGAGGGGAGGCCACAGGAAGGAGAGTCGACAAGAGGAAGAAGATCTGCAACGTCTGCGGGAAAAGATTCTGGTCTCTGCAGGATCTGACCCGACACATGAGGTCCCACACAGGTACCGACTCCTCCTCTCCTTACTCCTCTGTAGGTCACAGACATCGTTTTAATAACATCGTTTTAATAACATCGTTTTAATAACATCGTTTTAATGACATTTTTGTAGATTTTCTGATACATTTTTTATTTTATTTTATTCTTTACTTTAATTCTTTTATCTAAAAATTCTCTCAGAATTTTCATTTTTTGAATTAATGTATAAATTTAAATGTTTTATATCCATTTACTTTTGTTTGAATTCTAAAACACTTTATTTATATTATTTACACATTTTAGTTTAACATCTATTTAATCCAACAGTTGTTTAACTTTTAAATCTTTTTATACATTTTTCACGAGTCTGTTTTTCCCGTCCCCGGTGGTTGTGCATTGATCTGACCTTTGACCCCCGTGTTGCCGTAGGTGAGCGGCCCTACCAGTGCCAGACCTGCGAGCGGACCTTCACCTTGAAGCACAGTCTGGTTCGTCACCAGCGGATCCACCTGAAACCCCGCGGCGCCGACGACGCCGCCAGTGAGGACGGAGACTCGTGCACGCCGACACCGACCTCCACCTGCCCGCCGTCGGAGAACGAGAGCGACTGCGGCAGCGGCGCCGCAGGGTCCAAGGAGCTCGAGGAGGAAGATGGAGGAGAAGACGAAAAACCAGCAGCAGATTCAGAACCGGGACAAACTGTGATACCAGAACCTTCTCCTCGCCATCAAGCTACTGACGATCCAAACATCTCCAAAGACCTCCGCCCTCCCTCGCCCTCCGGCGAGACAGCGGCGCCCGCTGATGGCTTGAGTCAAGGGCCGCTGGAGATCCATGCCGACCCGCCGCTGGATCGCGTCCTGCCCAACGGAGAACCGCCGCTGGCGGGCGTCGACTGATCTGGGCGTCGCCTCGGTGCCAAACAGCGAAAGACGCTACAGCAGAAAGAAACGGCGGGAAACTGGAGCGATGGAGGGAAAAGGTTTTTTTTCTTGAAGTGCCTTAACTACTAGTAACGGAATGTTTATCGCGGCGGTGGAGGAGGAGGAGGAGGAGGAGGAGGAGGAGTTTTTATAGCTTTTATGGGACGTGTTTTTGTTTCAGCAATAAAAGAATAAAGTTATGATTTATTTGTGGGAGACTCTGTTTGACCTCGCCGAGGGGGCGGAGTCTCACCGACTGCTCTTCGGAGACAGAACCGTTTGGACTGAACCGGTTGAACCCTGAGCGGCGGCCGGAAGCTTTTTGTAACTGGAAGAAGCGGCAGCGACTCGCCGTCTTTGGACTCGCTTCCTGGAAAAATGACGACCAATCAGAGGGCAGACATGGCGTCCGCTGGTTTGTCTCCATGTTGTTATTTCTTAAAGCAATCACTTCACCCATCCCTCTGACGCCGCCGCGAGCCGGTTCAGTCATCACTCTCAGTTGATTCCACGCGTGTACAGAGACGCCGCCACTCGGCGCCTGTATTTAGTTTTTGGTGTCGGGAATTCTTTTGGTTTTCTGAAGAATTTTTTTATAACTGAACAAATCAAATCCTTTTGTGTGTGTGTGCATTTGAATGTGTGCGACTCCCACCTGTCTCGCCGCCCCCTCCTCTTTGTTTAGGGTGCTAACATATGCTAACACCTCAATCTGCTAATGAGCAGCTCTGACGGCTCCGCCCTTTAAATCCTATGTCTTCCAAACCGAGGCTAGCAGGGCTAATTCTTTGCTAGCCTGGGGCTAATTCATCAGCAAAGTTAGTCATGGCTAACATTCTCTGTTTGCACAAAAGCTCAAACAGAGCTAGCCACGACTAACTCATTACCCACAGTATAAAATAGAATCAGCAAGGGCTAACTTGCTAAAACATCACCCATCATGCACCTGAATAACAGTGCTTAGTCTAATACTACTTAGCTCCAATTGTTAGCTTTTGTAACTTGAACAGATAACTTACACATGCGAGCAAAGGAAATCCAACCAGATGCTAACCAAGCTATCTGTGCCTTAATTTCGTAGATTTCTGCCACAATCAGTTAGCCAGTGCTAGCTCTCATCATTCGCCTCAAGTTTTCATAGAAAGCCCAGAATATACAAGAATTAGCTTCACTACTGTTAATACTACCTACCTTGATTTATTAGCATCTGACGGCTAAGTAAACGTAAACCACAACATTGAATACATGCTAGCCAGAATACAACCAAGCTACACATGATAGAAACACATGCTAAACAGGGTAGTCAAGCTATCCTTACTACCAATTGGTTTACCGGATCACTTAGCGTTAGCCACATATAATCCATAACTTTGAGTCCTAAAACCACACGCAAAGATTAGCTTAGCAACCATTAAATAAGCTTCATTAACTAATTTGGTATGGGACTTAATCGTTAGCCTTGAGCATAAAGACTAAGACAAAAACACATGCTAACATATGCTTACTGAGCAGAAGTAAAAAATAGCAATTAGCTTATGAGTCTAGGTTTGCTATTTTTATGTAATGAGTTAGCTTTGGCTGGATTTAATTATTAGCTCTGATTACAAAGATATCATGCACATGACACACTAACGAGCTAACTGATTAGAGCAGAAACATTAGCCAAGCTACCAACTGATAAGCTGACGCATTTAGCTAGTTGGATCAGCTAGAGCACTAGGGTATGATTAGATCAATCTAAAGTTGAGATATCAAGTACATGCTAACAAGGGCTAACTGATTAGAGCACATTTGTTAATCAAGGAAACGCCTCATAGCTATTGTTAGCCATTTGCACGCAAAACTAATTTCAAGCCAGTATTAAATTATTTTGGGTTAGCCGTGGACCGCCGTAGCTACTTAACATGTTGATTTACCGTCACTGAAGACGCGTTAAAGACAATCAGTTTCTAATCCTTAGCTAAATAAACGGCTATTCCACCAACGTAAACAAATCGATCCTGATGTGGCGACCAGAAGGGACGAGTAGCGTCTGTTTATTCTCTTTTTTTTCACGTGAAAATGAAGATTAGCTCATTTTTCTTGTACATTTTCGTCTCTTTTTTTAACTTTATAACGAATCGAACCTCAGCGGCTCAACTGTAAGGCGACGACGGCCAACCAGTCTGTCGGTCTGAAGGCAAAATTGAACAAGCAGACCGGCGGATTGACAGGACGGCGATGCCGCTAACTGGCACTAAAACCTTCCAAAACTACTACGACTAGAACTACTACAGTGGAATTTTGCAACCCAACGGAGAGAGAGTGAGTTTCAACAGCCAACCGTCAGATTTAAGATCAAAATGAAAAAACAACTTTCCTTTAAATTACAATCAAAAACCTGTTTCTCCAAAGTTAAACGTCTTAACCCTCGCAGCATCTAGTAATGAAATAAAATACCAGCTTGCACATCTGTGGCTAACACATGCTAACAACAAATGTTTGTTCATAGTGGAATGCTAAGCTTATGCTAAACATACAGTTCTTTGAATTGGCATCTGTGGATGGAAAACTGAGTTAGGGTTTCATTTTTGGAGAAGGCTATATTAGCTCACAGACTCGTTGTGAGCTAGCTAGTTAACACTGACGCTACATAGCGTTCTTGCTAATTTAATTTAAAAAAAGAAATTTAAGTACGGTTTTTTACCTCTTGCCTGAAAATTGGCAACAAATCATGTGACACCCTGTGATTCCTGACTGCGCTTATAAAACACTGGTTGATGCTAAACGGCTAGTTTTTACATAAGCCACGCAAACGACGATAAAAAACCCAAATGAGATCAATCAGAAACTTTGAAACGAACGTCTTCTCTATGTTTTGAGGGTTTTCAGCTACTGGCTGACTTGTTAGCTTAGATGCTTATGAAACTATGCTAACTTATTGATGAACAAAAAAACCTATGAAATTTCTAGCATCTGAATTATACAATTAGCATCTGAGTCTTTTTCTACTTTGGAGTTTCACCTTTTTGTTGATTTTGCCGTTTATACTAAATGATCGCAATTAGCTTTACAAAATCCCTAAATTTCATCTTTTTAACATTAGCTAGTTTTTGAAGCCCTTAAAGTGCGCTAATACATTTGATAGTTTGTTTGCTAATAGGACAAGCTTATTTATGAAGGGGTTTGTCACAGAATCACGTACGTCTGATGAATGATTTGAGCGCAGGATGCTAGCTTATTAGCTATGCTAGCTTCCTCCATCTCTGATTGTCCGGCCCTTTTTCTTCTGGGATTATTTTCGCTGCCAATTCTTTGTAAACCTCATCAAAGGTTGTCTGCTACCTAGCTTTGCATATTGGTTAGCTTTGTTGCTAATTGGACAAAGATTATGTACAAACGTGTTATAATAGATCACGCTAACTAATTACTGATGCTAACCAATTAGCGAAGCTAGCTTCCTCCACATTAGGTCACATTTGTCTCCGGTGTCCTGGAGCTGGATCACAAGTGAACGGGTTGGCTAACGCGCTAAAGAGGTGATTTGCGTTGATCATGAGTCAAACGGTGGAGTTTGTCGGGACTCTCTCTCTCTCTCTGGTGTTTAGTTGTTAGCTCTGTCCGTCTCCGTGGTGAAAACACGCTAACGTGCGTGTGAGCGTGCATGTGAATACTGGACTTCCATAGAAATGCACATGAGCTGTTTTTAATGTATTTATTTGGAGGCCAGGCGTGTTTGTTTGTTTGTTTGTTTGTTTGTTTGTTTGCGAT
The DNA here is from genome assembly GCA_037951165.1 of Lophius americanus. NCBI lineage: Eukaryota > Metazoa > Chordata > Actinopteri > Lophiiformes > Lophiidae > Lophius > Lophius americanus. The sequence goes on along the minus strand of JBBDHG010000013.1, from coordinate 319,050 downwards.
GACTTGAGAAGAAGCCATGTATTGAACTTCATGCTGCAGGACTGTTTGGTTTTTGTAGTTGACTAACTGGCTCGCCGTAGGGGGGCGTGGCCTGGCCTGGCGAGCGGACTAGCAATAAGAATCCAAAAAGCTTTATTTGGTAGATCTCCTGTACGTGAGTCGAGAACAGACTTTGTGGGTCGTTTTGTATTTTTTCTGTTGTGTTTATTTTCTTCTCTATGACATATAAATACGTATAAAAACTGTGAACATGTCGGGTGACTTTAGGTTAGTTGTTGTTTTTTTTGCATGTTTAATTACAGATGATTTCTCCTTCCTCCATTTCCTCTTTCGCTACACGAATATTAAATATATCTAATCTCGCTCAGGGTCACAATCCAATAAAAGCTTCCTTTCCGAGTCTTTTCTGATGATTATTCTTTCTTTGTAATAATTCAGAATCACTACATTTGGCACTTGACTGTGAACTGCTCATCACCCGACAGTTTAAAGATGTCGGACCTTTTTTCTGGACATTGTGTGTTCCGCTCAGACGGACGTGGACACAGAACTTGCTGGACCTCAATCGGAAGAACCTATCAATCACGTGGAAGCCCCGCCTCATTCTGTTTCAGAGTCAACGAGATGTAAACCTGAAATGTACTCAAGCCCCTCCCCCCCGATGAATAGCAATAAAGATTATATTAAGGAACGGTGTGTCAATCAAACAGCGTCTGTGGGTGCGTTTCTGTGGTCATGTGACTGTCAGGGTCAAAGGGCAGCAACACTGCCTCTCACACACACACACACACACACACACACACGGTGAGCAGTGGGCGGGGCCTCACTGATAACCTTTTATCCAGTCATTAACCACTGTTTGAAGTTCATGTCCTCTCCACCAGAGGGCGGCACCTACATGTGTGGTAATAGTGTCGGACTGACATTGAACGCACCACAGGACGAACCATTAGTTTTTTTATTTGTCCAGAAGACTAGACACATTAATATAAACATAAAAACACTTTGTCTGTTAAATAAAAACATTCTCTTCATCTTTGTTTCACACAAACAGACCTCCAACAGCCTCTGGCCCCGCCCACAGGATATGACATCACAGCAGCTGCTGTCGGGTTTGTTTACGTGTTTCTGGGGGTTAATAATAATTCATCATAAATCACTTCATCAATCATCCACAGGAGTTTGGTATTTTTTATGATGCGGCGCATCTGAAACAGGAAGTGGTGATTATTTGTGCAAACAAAGAGGAAATAGGAATTCGTCCTGGCGTTTCTTCTCGGCCCGATCCTGCGGGGGCGGGCGGCGCTTCACGCCGTGGAGGGTTTCATCAGCGCCTGATCTCCAAACAGCTGCTTGAAGTGGAGGACGTGCTCCTCGCAGTGCTCCCCTGTCATACAGCAGGAGGTTAGAGGGCATTTAAAGGAGCACTTCACACAAACGGACCTTCTTGGCGACGAGTCCTCAGGGTCAAAGGTCAGCAGGAGAACGGATCAGAGGCGAGCTGATTCTGGTACTGGTCGGCACAAACTCCAAACACCCGTGAATGGATGAATCCTGAGTTCTGCTACCTCCCACACCACAGCAGACGGTACATATACAGAACCCCTGACCCACATGGATCTCCAGAACCAGAACCCAACCATCTACACAGCAGAGTTCCTGTGTGATCAGGTTCTGAACCAGTCTCTACACGACCCTCTGGACCCGTCCCCTGCCCTGGTTCTGCAGAACGCTGCTGCTAAGCTCCAGAAATGTTTGTTGAGGAAGAATCGAGGTCTTAAGGTTCTTTACTGACCAACGGGTCGGTACCTGACAGGAACTAGACTTAAGGACCCGGCGGCGTTAAATCTAAAACTATGCTTCAGAACAGAGTCTGAAGGTGAACAGAACCTGGAGGGTTTTGGGTCTCACCTGGGTTGAAGCTGGGACTTCCTCTCAGCCGCTGGTTCCTCTGCTGGAAGGACCTGAAGACGGTGTAGAACAACATCTGGTCCCTGGTCTGCTGGGCCGCGTCCAGGAACTTCCTGGCCGACACGTTGTCGTGACCGCCTGCGTCCACAGGGGGCAGCAGAGGGTCAGTTATCTCAGATCTCCTCTCAGAAGAAGATCTACCGATGGAAAGAAACATGGACGCACCGACGCTGCGGATGAACCTGAGCGCCGCCAGGACCTGCTGCTTGGAGAGCAGAACCTCCACGATCTCATCGTTGGCTGTAGATAAACGCTACAAACACAAAGCATGTTGACATGAAGCGTCGACGGACGACGGGTCTGAATGAGGGCGGGTCAGATACCTTCAACATGTCCAGAGACAGCTGGTGGGCAGGAGGGTAGGTGCTCTCCAGGGACAGCAGGAGACACGCCTGAGGAGACACACACAACTTGTCAGTCCTGTAGTCCTGGATCGGCCAGGAGGGGCGAGGTTCTGGTCCGGGTTCTGGACTGACCAGCGGTTTGGAGTCACTGAGGACATGGTACTGCAGGAACTGGTGCAGCATGTAGAACAGGTTGTTCTGGACCAGAGTCTTGATGACCAGCTCGTACAGGTAGTGCTGAAAGACAAGGGGGGGGGTCAGGTCGGACCTGAAGGAGGCCTCAGACCACAGCGGTGGCGGGGCGGGGGGGTTACCTGGACGGTGATCTGGAACTGGTTTAGGGAGCGGATGTACTCCATCAACACAGCAATGATGAACTTATGGGAGACGCCCTGTAGGAGGAGATCAGAGATCAGTAGAGGTCACAGCTGATCAGTAGAGGTCACAGCTGATCAGTAGAGGTCACAGCTGATCAGTAGAGGTCACAGCTGATCAGTAGAGGTCACAGGTGATCAGTAGAGGTCAGAGGTGATCAGTAGAGGTCAGAGGTGATCAGTAGAGGTCACAGCTGATCAGTAGAGGTCACAGGTGATCAGTAGAGGTCAGAGGTGATCAGTAGAGGTCAGAGGGGATCAGTAGAGGTCACAGCTGATCAGTAGAGGTCACAGCTGATCAGTAGAGGTCAGAGGTGATCAGTGGAGGTCACAGGTGATCAGTAGAGGTCACAGGTGATCAGTAGAGGTCAGAGGTGATCAGTAGAGGTCAGAGGGGATCAGTAGAGGTCAGATGAGTCAGAAGAGGTCACAACAGAACCAGCACCAGAACTCCCTACAATCGTCCATCCCTTCTCCTAATCCCTCTCATCAACCAGCACCACGTGGTTCTTCAGCAGTACTAGACCCGAGCGTTTGGACTCTGAACTGTAGGCAGAAAAGCTGATGGATTCTGATCCGATGACACATCGACCTTCTGACAACTGGCCCCGCCCATTTCACAATGCTTCGTCACTGGAACCCAAAGCCAGAAACCTCTTCCTCAGTGGTCCAGTGGGCTGGCTGATGTTTGAGAAGCTTCTTTGAGGAGAAGGCCGCCGGTTTCTCAGAACCATCCTGCCCAGCTCAGAGCAGAATCACCTCTTCATCACAAACCGCCAACGCCAGTCTGGTAAACATCAACTGGACACTGATCCGGGTCGATCTCCAGACCCGCCTGCTTGAAGGATTCAGCTGGTTCTCTTCACCTGCCCAGTGGGCTGAACCGGGCCCTACAGAGCTGTGGCCAATCGCTCTACTCGATGCTGAATGTTGAGTTTGGGTGAACTGGCCCTTTAACGGCGGCGTTTACCTTCCTCTCGGTGAAACTGGACAGGACGTGCGTGTACATGTCTGATTGGTCGACGACCGCTTGAGTTCTGACTGGACGTTTCTGGGCGGCGCCGCCTCGACTGGGCCCGGCCTCCATCGCCTACGACCATCCAAAAACACAACTGTCACAGGTAGAAGAGACATGTGAGGTCCAGGTGTGTGTGTGACTCAGGGGTGGGACTGACCGCGGCGTAGGTTTGCTCCGCCTCCAGGTACTCCTTATACACCTGGTTGAGTTTGTCCAAGACGGTGGCCACCACAGGAAGTCCTCCTCGCTCGCCACCCTCCAGAACTGAGGACCAGACCACACATCAAACCACAGAAATCTCTGACCTCAGGCTGCATCGGATCAGAACCGTCTGCGGGTCGGACCTACTCTGAGAGCAGACGGACAGAATGACCATCTTGCAGTCTCTGCGGCGTAACAGGAAGTCCATGAGTTTGCCTTTGTCCTGCAGCAGGTTGACGGTGGGAGGCAACTTCACCTGCAGGTACCACAGGTAACCTGAGACACAGGTGAGTGTTAGTGCGCCGCCATTGGTGCTCAATCAAGAAGATCCGGTTCAGGTACCTTCACTGGCGCTGATGATGATGTCAGGCTGGAAGACGCTCCAGGAGGAGGAGTCTGCGGTGAGGGTTAAAGGTCCACACGAGAACGACGGGGATCATTCCGTTGCGATCACTCGGAGTGATGTGATATGATCCGATCGGATCAGAACCAGGTGAAAGGATACAAAGCTGACAAGGAACCGGAGGCTGAGAAGGAACCACCGCCGGACCTGAGGGAGAAAACAATAAAAACATAAAGCAGTAAAACAGTACGTGTCTGAACACATCAGATTTGGATCAGAACCAACGGCCCTGTAGTACTTCTACACCTCCAGCTGACCCTAAACCTCCTTGTGTCACCTGGACTTTCAGTTCTATAAGTTAGCATATCTTGTGTATGGACCGGGCCGGTAGGACCGGTTGGTGCGTACCTGAGAGTGGTATCCTGTAGGGGTGTATGGACCGGGCCGGTAGGACCGGTTGGTGCGTACCTGAGAGTGGTATCCTGTAGGGGTGTATGGACCGGGCCGGTAGGACCGGTTGGTGCGTACCTGAGAGTGGTATCCTGTAGGGGTGTATGGACCGGGCCGGTAGGACCGGTTGGTGCGTACCTGAGAGTGGTATCCTGTAGGGGTGTATGGACCGGGCCGGTAGGACCGGTTGGTGCGTGTTGACGGTGTTGTCCGGTTCCTTCAGCTTGATGTCGTATATTAGGGACGTCTGGCAGACACATACATATTAATTTTAGTCCGGAGCAGGACCCGGATCCGTGACGGCGGCGGATCTGGGTCGTGTTCTGGGGCAGCAGGAAGTGGGCAGACAGCACCTGAGTAAAAGTACTTAGTTACTCTGGGTACCTGCGAGCTCTGGTGATGAACCACCACCAGGTTGTCCACGATGTTCAGGGCAAACTTCCCCGTCGTGTTCAGCTTCAACACGTGAGTCTTCTTACACGCCCCCTCCCTGAGGGACAGGCAACGATGACATCATCATCATCATCATCATCATCATCATCATCACGCCACTGATGATGAGTCGGCCGCTTCTGTTAGATATCTGATATGTCCTACAGACATCAAACATTGATGCCAAGGCGGAGGCGCGTTCTGTGACATCATCGGTGATGTTACGGTGGAGGCGTGTTCTGGTGTGCATACCTGGGCAGGTGATACAGAACCACCTCTGCACTTGGACTGTTGGCGGTTCTGGAGTGATGCTTCAGGTACATCACGAACAACTGACCGTAACTACAGAAAAACAATGAAGAAAATCAGCCACAACATTATAACCACAGGGGAAGTCAGAACAACATTGATTACCTGGTTACTGTGGTTACCTGTTGTAGAAGAAGAAGAAGAAGAAGAAGAAGTACAAGAAGGAGAACAAGAAGAATATGAGGAGGAGGAGGAGGAGGAGGAGGAGGAGGAGGAGGAGGAGGAGGAGACCTCTGTCCAGTAGAGGTCACTTCCTGCTCTTAGACATAAACTGAGGTTTCTGATTACCGTCACAGTTTGTGCGCCGTGAAGAAGAAATAAGTGACAGCAGGTGAAGAAGTGATGAAGAGCAGGATGGAATGGTGGACATTCTAAATCAAAGATGGATCTCAGATGATCTGAGGTTTGTCTTGCGTCTGACATCAGATAAGCACTCACATGGTCGCCATGGCGATGTCTCTCTCCGACAGACTGAGTTTGGCCGGTTTGGGGACGACCGGCAGCTCGATCTCAAACTTGGACATCTTGGACATGGTTCCGTTCTGGAAGATGAGGGTAGAGAGGATTGTTCAGGAGCGGCCCTCAGAGGTCCACTCTGGGGACTCTGAGGGCCGACAGAGAAACACTCCCGACATTAAATAATGAAAGTAGGCGGGGCCGGTGGGCGTGGTCTAACCCTGAAGGCGAAGGGCTGCAGGACGTTCCCCTGGACGGTGGTGGACAGCAGGATGACGGCCGTCTCTGGACAGTACTGGTACCAGTTCACGTTGATGTTCTGACTCTTCAGGAGCTTCAAGCTGCGTTTGTCCGGGAACACCTGAGTAGCAACAGAGCTGGATCAAACCAGACCTGATCCAGAACTCACCTGTAAGAACTGGACCTAAGCCAGACCTGATCCAAACCTCACCTGTAAGAACTGGACCGAAACCAGACCTGATCCAAACCTCACCTGTAAGAACTGGACTTAAACCAGACCTGATCCAGAACTCACCTGTAAGAACTGGACCTAAGCCAGACCTGATCCAAACATCACCTGGTACACCTGGACCTAAACCAGACCAGATCCAAAAGCTCACCTGGTAGAACTCGATGCCCTGGTCAGTGATGAAGACGATCTCGTTCCAGTTGGTCCAACAGAACCCCAGAACGTTGGCGTTCTTCGTCTGCAGGACGACAAACAAGTTCTTTGAAGCTGAAGAGCGGACAGGAAAGAGGAGCAGAGAGTTTCACAATAAGAGCGAGTAGATGAGGGGGCGGGGCGTACCTTACACTCCTGGCTGAACTCTGTGTGAGGAGAGTCAGGGATGAAGCTGATGAAATCCTGCAGACATCAAAGCCACAATTTAGCTGAAGAGAGGCTCACCTGATCACATGACCAGAGGTTAGTCACACCTATCTCAGGAAGCAGGTTTAGTGGAAACTCTGGTTTGTTAAACCTGAGATGAGGGAAACTCTGGGTTTTCCACTGCAGATAGCGGGCTAAACTAAGCTCTGAGTCAGTTACCATGGTAACACACTGTGAATATATTAATCCACCAGTAAGTTCGGTCAGTCTAGAATCTGACAGGTGATTGACGGACACGTCACATCTGACAGCTGTGCTCAGGCTCAGAAGGAGGAGGAGTCAGGAAAAAAACTCAGGCTTTGTTGAAGTAAACCTGCCAGCAGGTTAGCGTCTCAGAGTTAGTTACCACGGTAACTGACTCAGAGCTTAGCTTAGCTTAGCTCAGAGTTAGTTACCACGGTAACTGACTCAGAGCTTAGCTTAGCTTAGCTCGCTCCCTAGAATGGAAAAAAACAGAATTTCCCTCATATCAGCGTAAGCAAACTCAGAGTTTCCACCAAGGCGGCTTCTGGTTGCAGCAGGGGGCTTTGGTGTCCTCCCCCGGGGGCTCACCACAGACTTTGATGTCCTCTGGACGGCCAGGATCTTGTTTCCGATAGAGAACTTGATGCACTTGACTTCTCCTTTATCGTCCATTCTGTGGAGGGAGAACACGTGACCACAGATGATTACCGTTTATTGGTAAATCCCTTCAGAAATTCCCGCACAGGTTCTGGTACCTGAAGGCAACGCTGCTTTTGTCATCTGGTCCTTTGACCACCACACCTGTGGCTCCACCTGAACGCACCGCAAACACCTGCAGACAGACCACATCAGACATCAATGAAGATGATCACATGACAGAGGAACAGGCCTCAGAATGACCCCCCACTGGTCCGCCACAACATTATAACCACGTCAGGGTAAGATGGATTATCTGGTTACCATGGTTACCTGTCAGTGGGTGGGGTATATTACCTGGTTACCATGGTTACCTGCCAGTGGGTGGGGTATATTACCTGGTGACCTGTCAGTGGGTGGAGTATATTACCTGGTTACCATGGTTACCTGTCAGTGGGTGGGATGTATTACCTGGTTACCATGGTTACCTTTCAGTGGGTGGGGTATATTACCTGGTTACCATGGTTACCTGTCAGTGGGTGGAGTATATTACCCGGTTACCATGGTTACCTGTCAGTGGGTGGAGTATATTACCCGGTTACCATGGTTACCTGTCAGTGGGTGGGGTATATTACCTGGTTACCATGGTTACCTGTCAGTGGGTGGAGTATATTACCCGGTTACCATGGTTACCTGTTAGTGGGTGGGGTATATTACCTGGTTACCATGGTTACCTGTCAGTGGGTGGAGTATATTACCCGGTTACCATGGTTACCTGTTAGTGGGTGGGGTATATTACCTGGTTATTATATTACCCTGGCGGATTATTTCTGCTTTAATGAGCTCAAACAACAATGACATTAAAGGAATCACTTTCATCTAGCCATCACTTACTGATGGTTTTATTAATTACTATTATTGGAGATGTTTTTTTATTAAACTCCCTTTTTCGTTTAAACATTAAGACTCTAATTAAAATAGAGGGTTTTACTTGTTTTGAAGGAGAGTTTTCCATCTTAATGCTTCATTAGGAGTTGGAGATTCGTTCTTCCTCATCAAGCTGTGCTCAGAAACCCGATCCCCATTAATCCTCGCTCTAAACCGGAGTCTACTGACGTTTACCCCAGAAGATAGCGTTGTTTTTAGAAGCTACGTTTACTCTTCTTTTTCTGTATTGATTATGGTTTGTTTTTATAGTTACCACAAGTCTGTTGACCTGTATTTAAAATGTAACTGTGAAATGAATGGTTCCATTCTTAAAAGGTTCAGTGACACAGTTACGGAGGGCGGGTTCTGTTTTACAGTGCTGATAATATCTAAGTACTTATACACAAGTACTGTACTTAAGTACAACCTAAAGGTACTGGTACCTCAGTTTTTCCATTTCACGCTACTTTATACTTGTACTGCACCACATTTATCTCACTGCTGGGGTTCAGTTACTTTTTACAAATACGATCAAATCAATCAATCAATCAAACAATCAAACTATTTATAAAGCACCTTACATCATAGAAAGTAACAGAAAACGTTCAAAAACACACAAATGTGTTGATTTTAAATGTTTGTGTCTTGATGTGGACATTCTGTAAATTCTTTAGCGGACCAAACAACTAAAATCAGGAACTAAATATCAAAATGAATAAAATTACTTAATCACTTTCTATTTTACTTGTTAGTTTTTTATGCAACTGTAAAGCAACTCTGAGTATTTATGAAAACGCTCTAAAGATAAAATGTGTTATTATTATTATAACAATGACAGAAATAATAAATGAAGACACATTACTGCAGCTGTTATATTATTAGTGCTTAGATTCATCCAGAAATACTGAGAACCACCAAAGAGTTTTACTCCAGAAGTACGTGTTTAAATACTCTAACTTCAGTTCAGATCTGATAGTATTTTTAAAGTGTGGTATTACTGCTTTTACTCACGTGAAGGGTATGAATAATGATATTTTTCTATCTTTTCATGGTTTATTGCATATAAACCATGAAAATGGTTTATATGCCATGATAATAAGAAACAAAGTTCATTTTTTGACGCTTGGAGAAATTGGTTCAAGAGATTTTCCTCGCAAACTTTGATCTTCATATTGAATACGTGTTATGTTACTATTATAAAACAAATAAATGAAATCTACACACACAGGATAAATAAATACATGGAATGATATATGATGACGTAAGAATAATAAACACAGGTCAACAAAGACCTGGAGTTAAATAAAAAGAATAATTCGACCCATACTTGGGAGGCATTTTTAATCTAAATGATTTATTGTTCCTTCTAATTTAGGATTTAGGGTAATTTATACAAGTTGCAACTATTAACTTTAATCTGATGAGGTTAGCTGCAGTTATCTTTCTGAGCTAACGACGCTAACTAGCCTAGCTCACCTGCTTGTTGGCCTCGTCGAAGAAGACGTTGTTGACGCTGGAGGCGTGTTCGAACTGGACCGGGTTCTCGCACAGCTCAAGGTAATGTTCCCCGCTCATCGTCTGGCTCTGCTCGGACACTCTGACGACCTTTTTTAGCCTCCGTTCCCGGTCCTGACAGTCGCAGCCACAATCCGGAAAAGAACCGGATATTTATCTGAACGTCACTTCCGCTTTGGATGTTCGGCCTAAAAGTGGATGCTATCTACCCGGAATTGTGTCAAACTGTGCTTTAATAGTGAACAGATAAACAGTTGGTGTCGACATGAACGAAAACAAAACTTCTGATTATAATAAATAAATAACCGCATGGATTTACTACCATGATTAACATAACGAACTGTGGAACGCCCCCTGCAGGAGTGACAGATGAAACCAGACACCAATACAACAACATACAAATATCACGTGCAGCGTTAACTCATTCAAATCTAACTGAACGTCATTACATTAATCGTCGTGCAATATTTTTTCGCCTTCAATTTTACATTCTCATTTGTACTGAATATTCTAGTCTTTACTGGGTTATTGGATATTTGGTTACTTTAACTTCAGAGTAATCAATGGTACAATAAATTCCTTTAGGATCAATTAAACGTTGTCTTATTTTAGGTACTTTATTTTTCTCAGTCTATTTTTATTCTGAACCATGTTTCATTTTTGGAGCTGCATCGGTTCTGAAGGTCACCTTTTCTTCACCAGTCACATGACGCCCATGGGCTGGGTGGGCTGCCGGGGCGATCCAGGGTCCACCCTCTGAAGATTTGTCCAGTCCCAGTGCACCAGAAAAAGGAAAATGAAGGCCAGATCGAACCAGCAGCATGTGGGCCGGACCCGAAGGACCTTCTACTGGGTCACCTGAGGGAAGGGTTCTGATGGTTAAAGACCCCAAAACCACTTCAACACCAGAACCATCAGTGAGGAGGACTCTGGGGGAGGAGTCCATATATGATATTATATTTAACATGAAATAAGAGGACAAGCGTTTTTCCAGTCTTGGATTCTTTAATGTCACCTCTGGTCTGCAGACAGTCACAACAGAACACAGAAGCTTTCATGTCCCAACATCTCAAACGTTTCACTGCAAACATCAGGTCCTAAAGGTTGTATTCAGTCAGACCCAGACCCTGACCTTTGACCCCCCACCCTCACACGTGTTTGTGTTAGTCTGGAATAAATGTTTATGTTTGAAGCCTAAACCTTAACATTTATTATTTCATGTATGTGGAATCATTTATGACACTATTGGAATACGAAAAAAAGTGTGACTCTTTTTTTATGTAGTGATTATCGGATCATAAAAACGCTGCTGGTCCTGTCCTACGGTGAAAGTCGCCACGCTCTGGACCAGAACTCAACAAGAACTTTGATACTGGTGGATACAGAAGGAGGCGGGGCCTCCTGTGTGAGAACTTTAAAATGATTCAAACCAGAGGGAGCAGGAGGCGGGACTCGGCTTCGGGTGGAGCTCCAACACGCTGAAGCTACTGCAGCCAGGAGGCGGAGCTCCTTCCTAAAGGAGGCAGCTGGTGGGTGTGGTCAGCAGCCTCCGCTCGTCTTCATTACGCCGTGACGGTGAATGGAGAGCGAGTCGAGACGTTAGTCGTCCGTGTCGTCTGTTAAAGGGGGGTCGCCGTCTTCTGAGGTGACGGGGAACGTTTTCTTCCCTCTCCTCTGCACATGATCCTCGTTCCTCTTCTCCAGCGCCATGATCTGTGAGAGGCAGCGAGGAGGAGGGGCGTTAACCCGAAGGGACGACCGGTTGTGTCTGAACAAAAACAGTCTCGCTCAGCGATGAACTCTAACCTCAGCGATGAACTCCGCCTCCTCCTCGGTGCCGATCGGGATGTTCAGACCGCTGACGGCGTTGAAGAGCTCGTAGACGCTCAAGGCCTCGATCACGCCTCTCTTCTGGAAGAACTGTGGAGAAAAACCCGTGAGAGGTTTGGATTCATCCGTCCTCTCATTCCAACATCCACATCTTTGTGTTCCGTATGAATGGACCCGAACAAAACCCGAAGAAGTCCGACCTTATTGTGCTTTATTATGGGCTGGTTGCAAGGCAACCATCTCGTTCACACTTGTGTAAAAACCAAAACCGATTTGGTTGACACTCTAGAACCAGAACCGAGGCCCGGAGAAGTGCTCTTAGATCAGTCGCTCCTCCTTCCTGAGCTGAACCGTCAGAGGTGAAGTTTAAATCCTGAAGTCTGTGTGTGTGTGTGTGTGTGTGTGTGTGTGTGTGTGTGTGTGTATTATTATTAGAGAGAGGTGAAGTGGTGAAATAAAGATAAAGTTAGAATAAACATCAGAACTTACCGTGGAAACATTCCTGCAGTCTCTGAACAGGAACTCCAGACCGTGAGGATGGGTGGGCTCCACAGACTGACTGACGTCAATCAACCACACCTGGTACACACACACAAACACACACAGGTATACACACACATTAGAGCTGCACTGGAGGCAGGAAGAGCCCTAGCTGCTAACTGCTACTAACTGCTGCTACTAGCTGCTAACTGCTACTAACTGCTACTAGCTGCTAACTGCTAACTGCTACTAGCAGTGTTTTAACCCTCTCAGCTTGTAACTATCTGATTCTGCGTCAGCTGAAGTCCAACCGGGTCAGTCAGCTGTGGAGGCGCTGAGGGTCCGTCTTACCTTCCCTTGGTGCCACAGCATGTTGTACTCGCTGAGGTCGGCGTGGACCAGGCTACACTTCTGGTACAGCAGCTGCATCAGCTGTGGACAGACATTCAGAACCGGGTCAGACCCATTACGACGTCCATCGCAGACGGTAGGGCGAGGAGTGCTGAGTAGGGTCACGTACATGGAGGACCTGGTAGAAGGCGTTCTTCATGTCCTCGGAGCTCAACATGGCGTCTTTGAGTTTGGGAGCAGGAATGTGGTCTTTACCGATGAAGGACATCACCAGGATGTGTTTCTTCAGCAGAACCACCTCTGGACAGGGGATCTCCGCCTTCTTCATCCTGACACACACAAACACACACAGATGCTGACAGTCTGTCGGCCTTTACTGGACCGGGACATCCCTAAACCCGGACCGGGGGACGTCCCTCAGACCTCAGGTGGACGGGTCACCTGCTCAAGTTGTGCATCTCCTTCTCGGCCCACAGCCTGATGATCTTGCGCGGGTTCAGTTTGCTGTAACGGTCCGTGAAGCGGTAGTCGTCCTTGATGTAGCGGTCTCGGTTCTTGAACTCGTTGAGAGTGGTCTTGAAGACCTTCAGCACCACCTCGTCCGGGACGGGCTGCTCCTCCAGGCTGCAGCACAAACACAAACCGCTGTCATGAACGGAGGTCTCAGCGCGAGGAGAGAGAGCCATTCTGTTCACAGAACCTCTGACCTCTGACCTCTCAGTTCAGGTTTCTGACCTTCTTTCACTGTGAAATAAACCCGTTTTTAGTCTAAGAGAAATAAAGTCTTTAAAAGAGGCCCGGGGACAGTGTGAGTCATCGTGTCCCGTCTGAAGGCTCGCATCCACCCACCTCCCTCCGTCGGCGTGGAAGACCACCGACTCTTTGCCGGTGCTGATGCAGCCGTTGATGTTCTCTAGAACGCCGGCGTTCACCATCTTGTACATGAGCAGACGAGTGCGAGGGTCCACCGCTTGTTCCTACGGAGACAGGAGGGGGAGCGTGAGCGCGGCGGCGAGGCGATGACCTCGGGCGCTCGGTCTCTACGTACGGCGGTGGAGTGCTCCTTCTTCTCGTGCAGCCTGGCGCTGCGGCGCTGCTCGCTGTAGCAGTGCTGCTTCAGAGCGTTGAACACCTGATTGGACAGCTTCAGGTCCATCCCCACCCCGTCACCCACGTGGACCTCTGGAGCAAACTGAGGAAGAGGAAGAGGAGGAGGAGGAGTCAAACTCACTGAATCAAAAACATTCCAGGCTTTAATGTGAGAACATCCTGGTCTCCTCTGCCTCCCATTCTGAGGGTTCTAGAAGCCCGGCTCACAGCAGAGCCTCACCTCCGACCCACGAAGTGTCAATCACCACAACGTCCCCAGAGGACACTGGTCTCATTCTAGCTCCTGCGGCGCGGCGACATGGAGCCACACGTTCTTAAAACCAACGTGTTCAGGTCAAATGTAAACAAAGATGGCGTCGGCCTGATGTCAGACTCACGTTGTCCATGCGGGCCGTGTTCTTGCGCCCGCAGGTCACCGCGTCGTGTTTGGTGGTGATGTTCTTTCCTTTCCCGCTGAAGCCTTTCCTGGGCGTCGTCTGAGGCTTCTCTGATCAAACACACGCCAGAACACACCGTCACGACCAACTCTACACCGACAAACAGGCGGACGCCGTTAGCTCAGAGGCTGCAGGTGGACGCCGTTAGCTCGGAGGCTGCAGGCGGACGCCGTTAGCTCGGAGGCTGCAGGCAGACGCCGTTAGCTCAGAGGCTGCAGGCGGACGCCGTTAGCTCGGAGGCTGCAGGCGGACGCCGTTAGCTCGGAGGCTACTTTCGGGTATAAAAGAAGGTCTGAGATCAGTTTGGATCTTCTGGAGCGGCCGGCTGTTGTCTACCTGCTCTGTAGGGGTCGTGTCTGGTGTCCTGCCAGTCAACCTCGTCCTCTGAGCTGTCGCTGTCTTCGTACGGATGAACCATGCGATAGTTCTCAAAGGAGATGGACACTGGAGACAACGCCATCACATGATTACACACCGCCGTCCTCTCAGACTCGGACCTGTTGCTACGGTTACTGCCTCCTTACCTTTGCTGTCGCCGTTGAACTTCTTCTCCTCGCGGCGGAGCTGGTCGTCAAACTCACGATCGAACTGCATCTGCAGCATCTGGGCCAGCATGAGGTCGCTGGTGGTTTCAGACGGGTCATCGGAGCGCAGCAGGTCGGCGGTGGGACTGAAAGACGGAGAGGGAGGATGAGTTCCTCCGTCACGGCTGACGGCTTTCACTCAGACGAACAAACTGTTTTTTACTCAGTGAGAGTCGGGCCGGCCTGGTTCTGCTCCTCCAGTTGTCGGGCCAGCTGTTCGCTCATCACATCGGCCAGAGAGCAGGCCGGAGCCGCCGGCGCCGCAGAACCCCACGGACTCTACGGCAGGAAGAATTAATGTCATTGTCACACAGATATAAAAGGTTAAAATCAGAGCCGCGTGATCGATCGATCAAACTTTATCCACAAACACTTTATATTCATAATAAAAGCAACACAAAGTGCTTTATGCAATAAAAACAACGTCCCCCCCAGAACCCGGACCATAAAAACAGGAAGTAAACCGAAGAAATGCTCTGAAAACCGTAAAAGTACAGACAAGACAGCAACAAAAACACAAGATGATAATAAAAACTAAACATGAAGCAGAAGTACGGCTCCTTTCAGCTTATACCTTCAATAACATTTATTAATATTAGTTTGGGCTTTATTCATTTACATCCAATTAGACTTAGAGGGGCGGGGCTTGGACTGGAGGAGAGGGGATTGGATTCTGAGGCGGATCTGGATCATGGTCCACATTTGGAGGTGTGATTTCTCAGATGGCTCCACTGGTTTTCTATGAATGGACCTCAGAGTGAGTCCGACCAGAACAAGATCACTCAGACATGTTCAGTCATGTCTGCACTAAGTCCCGCCCACACAGTCCTGAAGACACACCCCCAACATTAGGAAGCGATTAATTGTTTAAAGTGAGATTTCGTTAAATCACAGAATAAGACAGTGGAAGGTTCAACATTAAGAAGCTTCCATAAAATGAAGGTTTACAGAGACTGGAGTCACGATGACTGAATAATCACTTCAATGACGTCACAGCGGCTACATTAAACGTTTACACAATCAGATCTTTTATTACCTATCAGAGGTATTTCTGATTGTTTTATTGAGTTTATGTTGTGCACATAAGCATATTGAATGTTTTTCCATCTCTAATTTTACTTGTAATGTCTTGAACTTGTTTAACTATTCCAATAGAAAAGTCGAACAAAAGAGATTATGACAAAAAATAAACTGCAAAAAGTTAATTATCGTACCTCAAACATTTAGTTTTGTTTGTTACAATTTAAATTTAACATAAAGCTAAAATCTCTCATGAGTCTTTTTAAGGAGATACCTACCAGTGACGTCATGCTGGTGCGAGCTAACCGAAGCAAAAGCTAGTCGGCTAATAATAGCTCGATTTCCCTGGCGTTCAAAAGAAACATGAATACCAATTACGCAGAAGAGAGTCTTACCTTCGGTGTTTCCGATGTCACTACTGATTGATCCATTTTCTCGATAATCTATAATCGATTCTTTCCTCAGAGAGTGAATGGTGGCTAGCCGTTGAGCTAACGTGAGCAGAGGCAGAGTTATCGACAAAAATGAGCCTAAAAACAATGAAGCCTGATGTGACACGTACGGAGAAGTGTTTTATTGACCTCAAACAATATATGATTATTCTTTACAAGTCCGTAAAGGTTTTAAGTAGAACCAAATGCTCAGAACGAGGTAGCAGCTTAAGTAGGCGTTTCCAAACCGAATGGACTTTGGCAAACAGGAAATAGATCAGAGTTACCGGAAATGACGTCAGGCTACCGCAATAAAAGCAATTAAGTCAGTTTGAAACGTCCTTTTATCTATTTAGCTTCCTAAAAACGAAAAAACGATTGATCGACCGAAACAAAATTATTATTAAAATTTGAATCACTCTTAAAACAATTATGAACCTTTACTGAGTTCCAGCCGCAACGATGTGAGGATTTGTTGACTTATTATCATTGTAAACTTCCGTTACATTAATGAGACATTTGTTAGAATAAACGATTTATTTATTGATAAATGATAGTTGAACAAATAATTCTGCGAAAGCTACATTATATGCATACATACAGTGAAATAGTCATACAGGATGTTTAATTTAACCACGAGACACATATTCATCGTTTACAATTGTTCTAGTTACAGTTTTATCGGCATTAATGGAATTTAATCATTTTCTCTCAAATCGGAATCAACTTCATCATCATCATCATCATCATCATCATCACTCAGCCCAAAAACTCATGAAATGTAGTTTAACATCCGATCCAGGGATGGAGGTTGTGACAGGAAGAGCTCATTTTTGTATAACAACAACAACAACAACAACAACAACCACGGCAGTAACAATAATAATAATAAAAACAGTACTACTACTAATAACAACACATTTTAATAATAATTATACATAATTATGACCCTTAATACTAATATTAAGTAAACACATGACGTGCATCAGACAAATATAAAACAATTAATAAATTCGTAGATTCTCGTTTGCCTGTTGTGCACGCGCGTCCAAGCAGTCGCGCTGGACTCATGAACGCGCGCGGCCGTCATCTGCTGTCACAATCCGGAGCATCAAGGATCACGTTAAGTCACCGGAAACAGATAACCGACCGGAAACTAGTGGAATGTCGCTTCAGAATAACAGCTTTGACTATTTATCTATTTCTTATATTCTACTTAAAATGTATCTTTCTGGAATAAATATGTAGAAATATTTTACTGATACAGAAACCAGATAATGAGATGATGGTTCAAGTCAAACAATAGTTTTTAAGGTGGACTGACTCAAAAGATTCTTTTGAGTCTTGTTATCTCATATGTTTATGTCTTTGGCGGTTTGAAGTGTTGCTTGAACCTTTAACTTTGGAAAATTACAACCAATTTACTATGTTATAATGCAAATCAAGAAGTAATAATAAATGTCATCAAGAAGTGAGAAGAATATAATAAAAATACACAATTACTTCACACAGATGCTTCAAATCTTCAAATCAGACAGAAGTTTTCGAGTTTTACTCTTACTCAAGTAAATAAGTTAAATTTATATATTTTTAATACCAGTAACTGCACGTGTACTCGAGTACAGTATGATTACTTTTACCAACCCTGGCCGTGATGGATTTTAAAGTAACGACGGAACCTTTATTTTGTAAAATGTCAACCGGAGGTGCTGCAGTGTATCTTGGAATCTTGACTTTTTTTTGGGGGTGTTCCTGACGTCATCCTGGAGTACAAAGTGAAAACGCATCTCAGTCCTCCTCATCATGATCCAGAGTGTCGGTCATTAAACGCCTCGGACCCATTCAGGTACCCGCCTCTACCTGTTATTTAATGTTTTTATTCTAACCGGAAGCCTCTTTCTTTCGCGGGAAACCGATGGCCTCCTCCGTCCGCAGCATCAGGACCACCGGAGGACCGGCGGGCCAGACCGCACGGCCGGGATTCAAGCAGTTCACCTAGCGTGTGGTGTTTGGTGAGGACCCCTCCCCCCTCTTGATATCAAATTTAAACACATTAAATGAAGAAAGAGGCGTTCAGGGACATCAAGAGATTTTACAATCCATTATTTCTGATGAAAACGGGATTCCTGTGAGGCGTTCAAGGGTCTATATTTTCCTAATTCTGATACTGTGTGTTGGACACAATGTGAGTGCCAGGTGGGGCTGGGGGCTGGAGGGTCGGGGGGGGGGGGGGCGACCCCCATACAGGAGAAAGAACCCAGAACTGTTATAACATTAGAAAAATGTTAATATTTATATTAACAATAATAATAACTGTAATAATATTGTTCATACCGACAATAATAACACAAAGATAATAAATATAGCAATTATTATTATCATTAGCATGACATCAGCAGTAATTATTTAATAATAATAAGGATAATAATTAGTCATAAAATGAGTTGTAGCACAAACAATCACTCAAAAATAACAACAATAACAAAGACAATAATATTTGGGTATAAAACTTAATTGATGGACTTCAAAGGGCCGTGACCCCACCGCCGCCACCGTGACTTCGTCAGGTCGTCATCCTCACCTTCATCCACTCTTATGAAGGAATGAGTTTGGGTGAGTTTCTGGAACCAACTTCCTGTTTTATGGTGAAAACCAGCAGGATAGACATTAAAGCCCCAGTGGGGGTGTTGTAGCTTTGATGTCCCGATATGAGGTCCGTACAGTGACGGGGTTTGTAGGACATCAAAGACGGCTGTGAGGGACGGAAGTAAGACGATGAATTATGAGCTGATCTTCATGAAAACAGTTTTAACATTGTGAAAACATAAACCAGAACACAAAACTACCTTTTATCCTTTAATGACCGTCGCCTGGATGAAGGAGGTGATAAAAGGAGGTGATAAAAGGAGGTGAGTTCTAGCTAACAATGAATGTTTGGAGGGTTTGAACAGCGTTTAAAATAAAGTATCGGCCGGTTTATTAAATCAAATAATAATAATTCATCGCTCCCTTTTTTCTTTTCTTTCATGGAAGTGGCGCCATGTCTAAAGATGAATTTTGTATCAGGGCGGGGCTTATTTCAGGGCGGGGCTTATCCAGCGGCCGAGGTCTGGGGCAGGTAAGACCTTGGATCGCGGGGTCATTAAAACTTCCTGGTTCACGGTGAAACATTAGAATTTGCTCCGCCCCAACATTTAGGACGAGAAAGTCACCGGTTTAATTATTTGTGATTTAATGCGTTCCAAACCTTTTCCGTCCTGCTGACATCACAAACTTCACGCGTCATGTGACCATTTCACACAACGGTCCTTCTGTCCTCTCTTTTCTAGACACCAGACGCCACCTTTGACCTTTGTGTGACCAACGAACGACAGAACTCATCATCATCATCATCGTCATCGGCCCTTCGTCTCCAGCCATCCTGAATGTTGACAGAAGACTCTGAATCATGGCGGGAAGCAGCAGGAGGCGGAGCCAGCGTGAGAAACATTAATAATGGGACAGACTGAATGTGAGGTCATCGCCAGGTCAAAGGTCGTCACCAGCGGTACCTTTAAGTCAACCTTTGGATTAGGGCAAAAAACTTGAACCCCTAGCGATGTAGGAGACGACGGCCGAGGAACCGAAGGTCTGAGCTGCTTCAGTCACGTTTTGATACCCGACGGCGGACGACGTTGTATATATAATAAATAAAAAGATTGTAGAACCTTTATTCACGTCTCGACGAGGACTGAACCCAAACAGAACCAGAGTCTGAACACTGGAACCCGAACCAGAGCGAGACGCCATGATGACGCATCTCCACGCCGGTCTGAGCTCGGAGACGACGGAGAAGGCTCGCCTAGAACTGAACGAGAACCCGGACACGCTGCATCAGGACATCCAGCAGGTACGCCGCTACATGCCAGCATGCTAACGCGCTAGCATGCTAACGCACTAGCATGCTAAGTCATCTTCAGGGTTTTGGGTTTGTTTGTCACAAAAAATGTATTTGTCAAAAATGAAACTTACTTCAATGTTTATTTTACTGTCAATTATAATTAATGTTATAATAAATGTTTACATTTAAATATATATATTACTCTAAGTAATTACATTTATAGGTGTTTAATATTAAATAAACAACATTTTTGTTTATTTATTCAATCATTGTTTGATATAATTCTTTCATTATTATGTGTTTTTTATAAATGTACATAAAACAATTATACTGAATTATGACATTTAAAAAGACATCAAATAATTAGGATATGATTTTATGTAATTACTTAATGTGATATAAAGTAAAGTTTATTTTTTAGTGCAGCTGTAAAAACTCAAAACCAATGTGAAATAGGACCAGAACCAGAACTAAAGCCTCCCTGGAATAATCGTTCCTCTGGAGTTTAATCAGAACCTGAAGGATCAGGAGATCCACTGGACCCCTGAAGGACCCAGGGGGTCCGTCCAGAACAAACCCGAGGACAGGATGTTTGACTATTTAGTTTTGGACCATCTTGGTCGGTCAGAACAAACGGGTTCTCAGTTCTCGCCGTATTTCCGGTGAACACATTAGAACTAAAGCCTTCTTCTGGTTCCGCTGCGTTAACCCCAGGTGAGGGACATGATCGTGACGCGGCCCGACATCGGCTTCCTGCGGACGGACGACGACTTCATCCTCCGCTTCCTGAGAGCGAGGAAGTTCCACCAGGCGGAAACCTTCAGATTGTTGGCCCAGTACTTCCAGTTCAGACAGCAGAACCTGGACATGTTCCAGAGCTTTAAGGTCGGATTTCAGTGGTAATAAGAAGCTGCAGATTCAATCTGGTTTGAACCAGCAGTCACTGAATAAGTCGTCATGGTAACCTGCTCAGGTGGACGACCCAGGTATCAAACGAGCTCTGATGGACGGATTCCCAGGAGTTCTGGAGAGTCCAGACCAGCACGGACGGAAGATCCTCATCCTGTTTGCTTCAAACTGGGACCAGAGCAGGTGAGACAGGCAGACAGACAGACAGACAGACAGACAGACAGACAGACAGACAGACAGACAGACACACACACAACCACAGACAGACAGACAGACAGACAGACAGACAGACAGACAGACAGACACACAACCACAGACAGACAGACAGACACACACACAACCACAGACACACACACACAACCACAGACAGACAGACAGACAGACAGACACACAACCACAGACAGACAGACAGACAGACACACATACATACACACTCACACACACACACACACACACACACATACACACTCACACACACACACACATACATACACACTCACACACACACACACACACACACACATACACACACACACACATACATACACACATACATACATACACACTCACACACACACACACACACACATACATACACACTCACACACACTCACACACACACACACATACACACACACACACATACATACACACATACATACATACACACTCACACACACACACACACACACACACACACACATACATACACACTCACACACATACATAACACACATACATACACACACTCACACACACACACACACACACACTCCCTTTAACCATTAATTATCTACTCATCTCTTTCCTTGGAGCAGGAACTCGTTCACCGACATCCTGCGGGCCATCCTGCTCTCTCTGGAGGTCCTGATCCAGAATCAGGACCTCCAGATCAACGGCTTCATCCTCATCATCGACTGGAGCAACTTCTCCTTCAAGCAGGCCTCCAAGCTCACGCCCAACATTCTCAAGCTGGCCATCGAGGGTCTGCAGGTCAGTCAGGCTAACGCTATCAGGCTAACACTATCAGGCTAACACTATCAGGCTAGCTAACTCTCTCAGGCTAACACTCTCAGGCTAACACTATCAGGCTAGCTAACTCTCTCAGGCTAACACTCTCAGGCTAACACTATCAGGCTAACTCTCTCAGGCTAACACTATCAGGCTAACTCTCTCAGGCTAACTCTCTCAGGCTAACACTATCAGGCTAACTCTCTCAGGCTAAAACTATCAGGCTAACTCTCTCAGGCTAACACTATCAGGCTAACTCTCTCAGGCTAACGCTATCAGGCTAACTCTCTCAGGCTAACGCTATCAGGCTAACTCTCTCAGGCTAACGCTCTCAGGCTAATGCTATCAGGCTAACGCTCTCGGGCTAACACTATCAGACTAACTCTGGATTAATGTAAAGTAAACTTGTAGTTTGAGGATGAGGATGATGATGATGATGATGAACCCCCTCCTCTCCTCAGGACAGTTTTCCGGCTCGTTTCGGAGGAATCCACTTTGTGAACCAGCCGTGGTTCATCCACGCCATGTTCACCATCATCAAACCCTTCCTCAAAGACAAGACCAGGAAGAGGGTGGGAGCACTCCTCCATCCTCACCCCTCTATCATCTCACCCCCTCTATCATCTCACCCTCTATTATCTCACCCCCTCTATCATCTCACCCTCTATTATCTCACCCCTCTATTATCTCACCCTCTATCATCTCACCCCTCTATTATCTCACCCTCTATTATCTCACCCCTCTATCATCTCACCCCTCTATCATCTCACCCCTCCCTCTATTATCTCACCCTCTATCATCTCACCCCCTCTATTATCTCACCCTCTATCATCTCACCCCCTCTATCATCTCACCCCTCTATTATCTCACCCTCTATTATCTCACCCCTCTATCATCTCACCCCTCCCTCTATTATCTCACCCCTCTATTACCCTCTATTATCTCACCCCTCTATTATCTCACCCTCTATTATCTCACCCCTCTATCATCTCACCCTCTATTATCTCACCCTCTATTATCTCACCCCTCTATTATCTCACCCTCTATTATCTCACCCCTCTATTATCTTGCTCTCATTCTTCCTATCCTTCAGTTCCTCCTCTCCTTGTCTCCTCTTCCCTCCTTTCCTTGTCTGCCATCTCCTCTGCTCTCATCTCCTCCCCTTACTTTTTCTCCTCTCCTCAGATCTTCCTCCACGGGAACAACCTGAACTCGCTCCACCTGCTCCTCCACCCGGAGTGTTTGCCGTCTGAGTTCGGCGGGACCCTGCCTCCGTACGATATGGGGATCTGGGCTCGGACCCTGCTGGGACCGGACTACAGCGACGAGGCGGAGTATACGCTGACCTACGACGCGCTCCACGTCAGGGAGAACGGAGGGGGAGGAGAAAAGGACCTGATGAGGAGGTGAGGAGCCGGACGGTCCCTCAGAGCAGGAAGTCTCTAGTCACAGCTTCCTGTTTGTGTCCAGAAGCTGTACTTTGATATTATTGTCTTTATATAATCATAATAATAATCATAATAATACATTTAATAACATGTAACATGTTTGACGTGGTGTTAGCCGACATAGATGCTATGCTAGCTAGTTCTAGCTATAAGATGAAACCATGCTGAAGTCCAACAGCAGACATTAATTAGCATCAGCTATGATAGCGAGTTGGTAGACAGTTACACTTTATAAATAGTAGCTTTAAATAGTATGTTTTTATAGTTATATATAGTTTGTTTTCTCTATATTGTTGAGGTAATTGTACTCCAGTAAAGTATTCTGGTACTTCTTCACCGTCTGTCTGTCTGTCTCAGGTCTCAGTCGGTGGCAGAACCAGGAAGTCTTCGACAAACAGACAGAGACACCAGCACACCTCTACTGGCCCTGGACTGAACACACACACACACACACACACACACACACACACACACACACACACACACACACACACACACACCTCTACTGGCCCTGGACTGAACACACACACACACACACACACACACACACACCTCTACTGGCCCTGGACTGAACACACACACACACACACACACACACACACACACACCAGCACACCTCTACTGGCCCTGGACTGAACACACACACACACACACGCACACACACACACACACACACCTACTGGCCCTGGACTGAACACACACACACACACACACACACACACACACACACACACACACACACCTCTACTGGCCCTGGACTGAACACACACACACACACACACACACCCCTCTACTGGCCCTGGACTGAACACACACACACACACACACACACACACACACACACCTCTACTGGCCCTGGACTGAACACACACACACACACACACACACACACACACACACACACACACCTCTACTGGCCCTGGACTGAACACACACACACACACACACACCTCTACTGGCCCTGGACTGAACACACACACACACACACACACACACACACACACACACCTCTACTGGCCCTGGACTGAACACACACACACACACACACACACACACACACACACACACACACACCTCTACTGGCCCTGGACTGAACACACACACACACACACACACCTCTACTGGCCCTGGACTGAACACACACACACACACACACACACACACCTCTACTGGCCCTGGACTGAACACACACACACACACACACACACACACACACACACCTCTACTGGCCCTGGACTGAACACACACACACACACACACACACACACCTCTACTGGCACTGGACTGAACACACACACACACACACACCTCTACTGGCACTGGACTGAACACACACACACACACACACACACACACACCTCTACTGGCCCTGGACTGAACACACACACACACACACACACACACACACACACACGCACACACACACACACACACACACACACACACACACACACACACCTCAACTGGCCCTGGACTGAACACACACACACACACACACACACACACACACACACACACACACCTCTACTGGCCCTGGACTGAACACACACACACACACACACACTTTATTTAAACCTCATACGATGACAAAGTGATGCCGTCATTCCACCAACAAAGATTCTTCAGTCACAAACGTCACAGTCGGTTTTGTGTGGACTTTGTCGAAGGTTCTGACGCCGGACCTCCTTCCTGATGCAACCCTCCGTATTTATCCGGGCTTGGGACCGGCACCAGTGGGACTCGGGCCTGTGACCCCTGTGTGGCTGGGTTTCCACCAACAAAGATTTAAAACTTTATTTACAGTCAGACGTAAGCAGACTTCATCCGTGGGGAACTACATTTCCCATAATGCTTCAGGGGATATCAACAGGAAATCCGATCTTTAATTGATATTTTTTAATCCTCTCTGTTAATAGTTTGCAAAGTTAGCATTCAGCTTCTGTAAGCTTGTAGTTGATAAGTTACGGCGATACTGGAGGGAACAACTTAGCATCTCAAAATAACAAAAAACTGTCTAATTAACGATCTTTATTTTGTTTTTTAAAATGTTTCTCATAATGTTGACTCGGCTTGAACTACCTAGCATCGGCTAATAGAAGAAAAGCTAACTTTGGCTAATACCAGGTGGTTTAAATTCTCTGAACTAATGCTAGCTAATGGTTATTTAATGTAGGGATGCTATCGACATGCTGTTGTCAATCCTAGCATAAGTTAATATCAGTTATTGTTGCTAATATTAGCGAATGCCAGCTATCTTAGCTAATGTTTGCTATCTTAGCTAATGTCAGCTATCTTTGCTAATGTTTGCTATCTTAGCTAATGTCAGCTATCTTTGCTAACGTTTGCTATCTTAGCTAATGTCAGCTATCTTTGCTAACGTTTGCTATCTTAGCTAATGTCAGCTATCTTTGCTAATGTTTGCTATCTTAGCTAATGTCAGCTATCTTTGCTAACGTTTGCTATCTTAGCTAACATCAGCACATGTTAGCTATCAGCTAATGGTAGCTTCTTAGTGAACATTAGCTGATGTCGCCAGGATCGTTTTTTACTCATCCGTGGAAATATTTCATGTACTTCTATTTATATCCAAAATACCTTTAACAGAAAGGAGAATTGAGTATTTCCTCCTCAGGTGTGAACAAAGATGGCGGTTGCGTGATGAAGGACGCCTGCTGCCGCCGAAATCATTGAAAGCAACGTAAAGAAAATAAAGAAGTGAGGAGAATCGTCAGGATAATTTAAGTCAGGATTAAAGGAACCCAGCTGTAAATATTTATAACAATCTTTAAACTTCTAAGCTGTGAATCAAACAGCCAAATATTTACCTTTACTGTGAAACAGGAAGTGGCGTGTCCAAACCGCTGCTTCACTCCAGCAAAGTCACTTTTTCATTTCTGTAAATCACCTCAACCTTTAAAGCTTTCCAAAATAAAATCACCCGAGTGAAAGCTTTCTGTGAAGACGCCAAAGTACGACCTTTGACCTCGACCGCAGCGAAGAAACGATTGTTTTTCACACACGTACGATTGTGTTTTATCGTGAAGTATTACCACGCTGTGAGAAGTGACGCACGGAGGTGAATCCGATGTACATAAAGTCACTTCTGTCGGAGCGGAAACCAGGTGGAGGAAGAAGAAAACGGATTGTATTTTCTGCGTTTGTGGCGAGTCATTAGGGCGTCGATCCGACAACCACTGACTGAAAATGTATTTCCTTGAAATGAATGTATGGAAATAAACATTTACACCGACGCAGGTGTCATTCCTGACAGCAGGGGGCGGGGCTTATATATTTCATTTAGAGGTATCTCTGCCAGTAAAACAAAAGTAAAGGAGGTGAAGTTAGGGAGGAGGAGGAGGAGGAGGAGGAGGAGGAGGAGGAGGCGGAGGCCGTGTGACGTGATCAAAGGAAAGAGAAGGGGAATAAATAAAAAGTGTGAATGAACTGAAGATAGTCGTTCTAGTAGAACGCCATCGTTCCTCAGACAGCGACCCCTACTGGACCTCCAGAGTTCTGCTGGCAGACTTTAGTCCAAAGGTCATTTAAAGGTACATTGTGTGCATCTAGTGGGGTGGAGGGGGTGGAGGAGGTGGAGGAGGGGTACGGGGCCCGTCCAGTTCTACCGCTGAAATCGACTCTACGGGCCACAGACGGCTGCTGGTTCTGGAGAGATGGCTCCTCGGGTTCTCAGGCCCGGATCAGGACGGTGGACTGTTGAGCATCAGCGGGTGAATCCTGCTCCTCCTCCTCCTCCTCCTCCTCCTCCTCCTCCTCCTCATGTCAGAAGACGTTTGTGGACCATAGATAAACGGACGCGCCTCAGTAAAAGTCACTTTCCTGATTTTGTGCCACGTTTTATTTTTATATAAATATAAATCATCTTTAATTACATCCGTTTCCTGTTTCTGTGCAAAAAGAAGGAGGAAGTAGGAAGTGTTGGAGCGCCGCGTTTAGTGGCGGCGCTGATCATGTGACACAGATTGTTTCACGGCTCTAGAAGCTCCGCCCCACACGATCCCAAACATCAACAGGTTTCACGTGTGAACCCGGAGCAAAGTCCAAACCCGGATCCCTCCGGGTCGGCAGGAGCGCCGCGTCGTCGGGGTGTCAGTAGTTACGTCATTTACATCCTTCAATCAGGCCCTTCCGCCGAGGCTCCGCCCACTCAGGCCCGATGTTCAAACACGCAGAACCTGCTCCCAGAACTCCCGGCCGGGTTCTCCTCATCTAAATGGGGCTGAGAGTCTGGCGCTGGTACGGCGTCAGCTCCGGGTGCCAGACGTCCACGATGAAGATGAGGCGGTAGCTGCCGGCGTCCTGCCAAACCTCGTGTTCGAAGGAGTCGTCAAAGATCAGGACTTTACCCTCCTCCCATCCCCTGAGAGGAGGAGGAGGAGGAGGAGGAGGAGGAGGGGGGGAAGAAAGAGGAGGAGGAGGAGGAGAAAAAGGAGGAGGGGGGGAAGAAAGAAGAGGAAGAGGAGGGGAGAAAGAGGAGGAAAGAAGAGGGTGAGGGGAAGAAAGAGGAAGAAAGAAGAGGGGGAGGAGGGGAAGAAAGAGGAGGAGGAGAAAGAGGAGGGGGAGGGGAAGAAAGAAGAGGAAGAGGAGGGGAAGAAAGAGGAAGAGGAGGAGGAGAAAAAGGAGGGGGAGGAGGGGAAAGAAGAGGAGGAGGAGGAGGGGAAGAAAGAAGAGGAGTAGAAAAAGGAGGAAAGAAGAGGGGGAGGAGGGGAAGAAAGAGGAGGAGGAGGAAGAGGGGGAGGAGGGGAAGAAAGAGGAAGAGGAGAAAAAGGAGGAAAGAAGAGGAGGAGGAGGGGAAGAAAGAGGAGGAGGAGAAAGAGGAGGAGGAGGGGAAGAAAGAAGAGGAAGAGGAGGGGAAGAAAGAGGAAGAGGAGGAGGAGAAAAAGGAGGAAAAAAAGGGGGAGGAGGGGAAAGAAGAGGAGGGGAAGCAAGAAGAGGAGGAGGGGAAGAAAGAAGAAGAAAAAGAGAAGAAAGAAGAGGAAGAGGAGGAGAAAAAGGAGGAGGAGGAGGAGGAGGAGAAGAAAGAGGAGAAAAAGGAGGAGGAGGGGAAGAAAGAAGAAGAGGAGGACGAAAAAAAGGAGGAAAGACGAGGGAGAGGACGGGAAGAAAGAAGAGGAGGAGGGGAAGAAAGACGAAGAGGAGGAGGAGGAGAAAAAGGAGGAAAGAAGAGGGGGAGGAGGGGAAGAAAGAGGAAGAGGATGGGAAGAAAGAAGAGGAGGAGGAGGAGAAAGAGGAGAGGGAGGGGAAGAAAGAAGAGGAGGAGAAGAAAGAAGAGGAGGAGAAAAAGGAGGAAAAAAGAGGAAGAAAGAGGAGGAGAAGAAAGAAGAGGAGGAAGAGGAGGAGGAGAAAGAGGAGGATAAGTCAGGAGGAGGCCCAGCGATGACGCTACACTTTTAAAGAGGGTTAAGGTTAAACATGATTTTAAGTTAACTGAATATTTATGTAAGTTTTATGTTATATTTATAATTATAGTTTATTATTCATTATTTCTTTCCTCTAAACGTTTTTTCAGTCTTTAATTTATGACATTTAACATTTAACTATTATTATTATCTTGATGCGACTCAAACATTGCTATCATTAGCAATGATAGCTGCTATTAGCAATGATAGCTGCTATCACTAGTAATGATTGATGATGATTGATCATTGCTAATGAATGATAGCGGTTAATGTAGCGGGGAAATGGAGCTGGTGTTAGCTCATGTTAGCTCATGTTAGCTGGTGGTTCTACCGGGTCTGGTCGGTGCAGCGGATCCTGCAGCCCGGTTTTGGGATGACGAGTCCGAGGTGGATCCTCAGTCTGCAGTTGGTGGGACCGGTGTGAGGCCAGACGTGGGTCCCAGGATGCATGACGGAGAACTTGATCTGGAGAGAGAAGGAATGTCAGATCATCATCAGAACCTCCTGGTCCAGAGGGTGACTACTTTGATGTTCTTAGGGGTAACATTCTGAAAATGAACCGCTTCTAGCTTCTGAGCACTCCTCGTGCATATAAGAGGTACTAGCTGCTAACTGCTACTAGCTGCTAAATGCTCGTGCATATAAGAGGTACTAGCTGCTAACTGCTACTAGCGGCTGATACCTGTCCTCTCTTGCAGCCCGTAGCCTCGGGGAACCTCTCCAGGACCGAGCAGGTCTTCGGGACGCTCTGACAGGAAGCTGCGGCTTTCTTCCCTGAGATGGAGAAGAAGTGAAGTTCAGCCCAAAGACGTCGATTGATGTAACGATCAAAGGGACTGAGGTCAGAGGTCATACCCTGCTGCCAGAGCGTGTACTGGCCCCACTCCCCGCTCTCCCTCAGGTTCTCCTCCTCCGGGACGAAGAGTCCGGTGTTCCGGTCCATCACGGCCAGAGCCTCGTCCCGGATCATTTTCCAGTTCCTCTCCAGCGCCTGTGGACACGGCGCCCCGGGTTAACACGCCCACCACGAGAACCCGACCCACCCGTACGCCGTAGACACACTCACCCGGACCAGGTCCGTGTAGCCCGTCTCCTTGGGGGTCCACCAGGGCTGTGCCTTCAGCCCGTCCACGTTGTAGAGCGACCTCTGCCACACCGACGCAAAGTGACCCCGCTGGTGACCCAGTTCATACCAGTGGTACGCCTGCAGAGGGCGACAGTGAGGTTTAGTCCAGGGTGAGACTCAGACGGGTCTGGGTTCCGGTGAGACCCAGACCCTGCTGGGATAAACCTGATTATTTAAATGAATTATTTAAATGAACCCAGACACACAGGGGTCAAAGGTCGGTGAGCCTCTGGTGCCGGTACCAAGCCCGGGTGAACGGCGAGGCTTGCGTCAGGAAGAACCTTTAACAGGTCCATACGCAGAACACAAAGTTGTTTCTAGACCAGATGGGTCGGCCCGGGTCAACTGGTACCGTTAGCCAGCCGGTTCTGACTGGTGGATGGAGGCGGGTGATCCGCTGAGGCGACCCAGAAGATTTTTAGGTGAAATATAAGTCTGTACATTTAAAACACCAAACTTTATTTTATATTGAGAAATCCTATTTAAAAGGAGATATTTTATAAACATTCTATTTCTTATAAAAATCTGTCCTCAGTTTTTATTATAGATGTTATGAATATTAAACATTAGGAATTTAAATTATATCATTTATTAAAAAAACAAACAAACAAATATCTTTAATTAAACCTAAATCCAGTCTCATTCTGTTTTTAGTGTTCCTTTATTTTATATTTATAAAATGAAATCCTTTGCTGTCGTTTATTGACATGTAGATTATATTATTATTATTATTATAAATGATTTCTATACACTAGATGATTTTAGAATAAAGTTATTCACAGAATGCTGTCTTATAATCCTGACTGGGTCTTTGGCTCCGCCTGCTGGCGTCCGGCGGAACTGCAGGGACGATTATCCCCGGGGTGCAGGTGCGGCGGCGCGACACTCACGCTCTCGTCTCCGACCCGCTGCAGGGCGTCGCCCAGGTGGAAGTAGAAGCGTCCGTCGTCGGTCCCCGGCTGGCCCGACTCCAAACCCTCCTGGAGAGACGAGACGGCGGCGCTGAGTTCATCGCAGACAGCCGACGCGGCACGTAAGTCAGAAACACGGGTACCTTCAGGAACGGGACGCTCTCCGCGATCCTGTTCTCAGACTTCAGGACGAAGCCGTAGTGAACTTTAGCGAAGCCGTCGCCAGGGGCAACCGCCAGAACCTGCAGTGAGACGACCAATCAGAGGCCAGAGATTCACAAGCGGAAATGATGGCGAATGAAAGTAGAAAACGTTTCCCTCCGGAAGAAAAAAGTGTCTTAAAGGATAAACAACAACAAACTCATCATGACGAAGATTAAATCAATGTGTAAACAACAACAAACTCATCATGACGAAGATTAAATCCATGTGTAAACAACAACAAACTCAAACCAACAAAAACACCCCCCCCGCATTCACACTCAACATTAAGAACCTGAGGCCACGCCCACCTCTTCGAACACCTTCTTGGCGCCGTTGTTGTCTCCCAGCAGCAGGTGGGCGACGCCGAGGTCGTTCTTCAGCCCGATGTCTTCTGGGAACATCTGGGTCAGCTGCTCCAGCGTCGCCAGAGCGCCGCGTATCCGCCCTGAGGGGAGAGAGCAGAACCGACTCAGAGGTCGGCGTCACAGAAACCGGAGGAGGCGGCGGCGAGGGAAGGAGGGGTTTACCCAAGAACTGCTGCCTCTCTGCTCGTCTCTTCAGCGCCGCCCTCACGAGGTCGGAGGTCGCGTCTGGAAGCTCGGCAGCTTCGCGGTAGCTGTTGATGGCGCGCTGCAGCTTCTCGTTACTGCGCAGCTTCTCGGCGAGGTCGTCCTCCGTCTGCGCAGGAGAACACCTCAGCGTTAAAGGCCACGCCCTCTTTGGGCCTGGAGGTCGTCCAAGAACCGACCGCCGCGGTTCTGTCTGAGGGAACATCTCCGACCCGTCTGGACTCGGTTTTAAGAGGCCTTCACTCTAAGAGGGGGGGTCTTTACTGTATGAGGGGGGGTCTTTACTGTAGGGGGGGGTCTTTACTGTAGGGGGGGTCTTTAATCTAGGAGGGGGTCTTTACTGTAGGAGGGAGGTCTTTACTGTAGGGGGTCTTTACTGTAGGGGGGGGGTCTTCACTGTAGGGGGTCTTTACTGTAGGGGGGGTGTTTACTGTAGGGGGGGTCTTTAATCTAGGAGGGGGGTCTTTACTGTAGGGGGGGGGGGTCTTTACTGTAGGGGGGGGGTCTTCACTGTAGGGGGTCTTTACTGTAGGGGGGGGGTCTTCACTGTAGGGGGTCTTTACTGTAGGGAGGGGTCTTTACTGTAGGAGGGGTCTTTACTTTAGGGGGGGTCTTTAGGGTGGAGCTGTAGCTCAGTGGGTGGAGAGGCCGTCTCCCACCGGAGGAACGGTCGGTGTTTATTTGCGTGGACGTCTCTGCTACGAATGAAGAAACCTCAAAGCTAGAGCGCTCTGGCGCCGTGGGGTCAAAGGTCGTACCTGGGCTCGGCCGTAGCAGGCGCGGGGGCTCTGCGGGTGGAGCTGCACCAGCACTTCAAATGCCTTCAGCGCCTCCTCCAGCTTCCCCTGATAGGAAGAGAGGTGAGACTCGTTAGCACGCCGCCTCCGCCGCCGCCGGACAAACAGGAAGTGAGCGCCGGCGGCCGCACCTTCTTCCGAAGCTTCTCTGCGGCGTCGATCTCTGCTTTGATGCTTTTATCCAGCTTATTCAGCAGTTTGATCTTTTTCTTCTTTGCTGCGGATGAGGATGAAAGGCGTGAGGGAGAAGAAGCTCCAGGTGAAGAAGGTTCTCAGTCTTCCTCAGTCTCACCTTTTTCTCCGTCTCTCGGCGTCTCTGCGGTCGGGTCAGCGCCGGCTCCTGAGGAGAAGGAGATTCCATGTCAGTAAGTGGAGCTGGATGTGACTCGGGAGCGTTTGGTTCCCTCCTCCGTCTGGAACACCGGAGGACTGCCGTCTCGGCGTGAGCTCACCTGGAGTAAGCTCCGCCTCCCTCTGGGGTTCTGCTCCTGATGCCGGTTCAGACCGCCTCTCTGCTGCTGCCGGCGGCTCTGAGAGACGGAACACGACGTCAACATCCCTCTGATGTTTTTAGCTTCTGCTCTAAATTGACATCATTATATCAATCTTGATAATCTGAGTCACGGACAGGAAGTCCAGAAACAGGAAGCGGCTGGTGCAGCGTACCGGCTTCCTGTGTGAGTTTGGAGCTTGTCAGTTGTCGTCCAGAGTCCGCTGCAAACAAGTAAACAACACTAAACACTTGTAATCAGATTACTGCGTCAAACTCTGAAGAAGATCCATTATTTCACAAACGTGGTGTTCTTTCAAACCTTCATAGGATCCACAGAGAACCACAGGAACCCACAGAGAACCACAGGAACCCACAGAGAACCACAGAGAACCCACAGAGAACCCACAGATAACCACAGGAACCACAGGAACCCACAGAGAACCACAGGAACCCACAGAAAGCCACAGAGAACCACAGGAACCCACAGAGAACCACAGAGAACCCACAGAGAACCCACAGATAACCACAGGAACCACAGGAACCCACAGAGAACCACAGGAACCCACAGAAAGCCACAGAGAACCACAGGAACCCACAGAGAACCACAGAGAACCCACAGAGAACCCACAGAGAACCACAGGAACCCAGAGAGAACCACAGGAACCCACAGAGAACAACATGAACCCACAGAGAACCCACAGGAACCCACAGAGAACCACAGTCAGGGTATCCAAGAGACCTGGAACACAGATGGGTCCAACACTGCTCAGAATTTCCTAAGCAGCTAGTAACAGTTAATAGCTAGTATTAGTTAGCAGCTAACATTAGTGAATAGCTCGAAGATGTTAGAAAGCAGCAACCGTTAGCAGCTAGTAACTGCTGTGTATTAAAGTTAGCATTACGACATTAAATATGAGTTTGTGTTCTTCTTTGGTGACTTCCTGTCGGTGACTCCAGAAACAGACTCAGTCGTAAACTAAATGTTAAACGTTAAACCGTCTACTCTGACTCTCAGTGACATCATCACTCACGGGTGCTCTCGGCTGGCAACGGCTCATCCACCAGAGCTGAAACACAAGGTCAGAGGTCATCTGCCGGTCACTTTGACAACCCTACAGGCCTTACAGGTGGTGAACTACTTCCTGTCTCACCTCCGGTTGAGTCGATGGCGTTGGATTGCTCCTCGAAGGTATAAGGGCTGCTCCTAGGATCATCTGGAGAACAGACACGTCATCATCGTCTGCTAATTTAGTGCTTAATTTCAGCTGTCAAAACTGATGTTAGCTAATTACAGCTATCGTGACTAACGTTAGTTAATATCAGCTCTCATAGCTAATGTTAGTTAATGTTAGCTGTCAGAGCTAACGTTAGTTAATGTCAGCTGTCAGAGCTAACGTTAGTTAATATCAGCTGTCATAGCTAATGTTGCTTAATGTCAGCTGTCAGAGCTAACATTAGTTAATGTCAGCTGTCATAGCTAACGTTAGTTAATGTCAGCTGTCAGAGCTAACATTAGTTAATGTCAGCTGTCATAGCTAACGTTAGTTAATGTCAGCTGTCAGAGCTAACATTAGTTAATGTCAGCTGTCATAGCTAACGTTAGTTAATGTCAGCTGTCATAGCTAATGTTGCTTAATGTCAACTCTCAGAGCTAACGTTAGTTAATGTCAGCTGTCATAGCTAATTTTGCTTAATGTCAACTCTCAGAGCTAACGTTAGTTAATGTCAGCTGTCAGAGCTAACATAAGTTAATGTCAGCTGTCATAGCTAACGTTAGTTAATGTCAGCTGTCAGAGCTAACATTAGTTAATGTCAGCTGTCATAGCTAACGTTAGTTAATGTCAGCTGTCAGAGCTAACATTAGTTAATGTCAGCTGTCATAGCTAACGTTAGTTAATGTCAGCTGTCAGAGCTAACATTAGTTAATGTCAGCTGTCATAACTAACGTTAGTTAATGTCAGCTGTCATAGCTAACGTTAGTTAATGTCAGCTGTCAGAGCTAACGTTAGTTAATATCAGCTCTCATAGCTAATGTTAATTAATGTTAGCTGTCAGAGCTAACGTTAGTTAATGTCAGCTGTCATAGCTAACGTTAGTTGATGTCAGCTGTCATAGCTAATGTTGCTTAATGTCAACTCTCAGAGCTAACGTTAGTAAATGTCAGCTGTCATAGCTAACGTTAGTTAATGTCAGCTCTCAAAGCTACATTGCTACCAACCTGGTGTAAACTCCATGTCCACCGGTGGTGGGAGCTGGACAGCAGCTGGAGAAACAAACAGAGTCATGTGATCAAGTGGGCGTCGATCTGTGACATCATACAAACAGGAAGTTATGGTGAACAAAGAGGGGGCACTCATTCAACATGCAGCGAACATCAGGAGCTGCAGCCGGCGCCCAGGACCGACCTTGAATTTCAGACTCCACATCGTGAGAGTCGGTGCCTGGAGGTGATAGTGATGACATCATCATGTCAGGTGATCATTGAGGACAGGTAACAGTCAGAATATGGCCATAAATATGTGGACGTTCCCACGCACTCATTGAAGGGTGGGTGTCCATACACTTTTGACCACATTGTTTTAGCAGATAAATGAGCAAACGACAACGATGAGCAAGCAGGAAGCAGTTAACTGTCATGAGTGTCATAGCATTATTAGCTTGCTAATGTCAAGTATGACAGCTTCAGTCTGGAACGTTAGCTAAAGTAGCTACTGTCAGGTACGATAACTAAATGTAAGCTAATGTCAAATATAAATAGCGTAAATTAGCTCATTTCGGATCCCACAGACAACGTTGGCTAATTCTATCTGTAATTGCTAAGGTAGCGTGATAACATGCTAAGAGGAAGTGACTGGACTGTAACCTCCATCATGTTGGTCAGTGGGGGCGGAGCCTCTCTCTGGATCTGATAAATATGATTGAATCCAAATAAAAGTGATAACAGCGATGAGAAACATGTTGATGATTCATTGATAATTAAATGACAGAATTCTTTATGACTACGAACATCCGGTCGAGTAAAACTTCTCAGGTGGATGAAATGTTTATTTATTTAAAAGACAATTAAGTCTTTGAATTAGAACATAAACATCACATTCACCTGATATGGGCGGCTCTGTTGGCGCTCCAGCTGATGTTGGCTCCGCCCCCTGAGACTCTGCTGCTTCCTGATTGGTAGTTTCTGCCTGTCGCTCAGGGGTGTCTGCGTTATAAGCAGATGTCAAAAAAGAAGTTCATTTTATTAAAATGGTCTTAAAGTAAAAATGAATGACGTCATAATGTAACGCATAAAGAAAGTGAAATAAAAGAAAAACAATGAATAAACTCCTTGAGTTTTTAAATTAGAAGCAGGTCCGTTTTATAGAAACTGAATAAAGTTGAACCCACAGATTTGTGGAGTTAATGGACTAATAATAACTGGTTAAAGAAAGAATATTTGAATAAATGGCCCTAGTGGCTCCCTGTGGTACTGCAGACTTCAATCATTCTACTAGATCAGGTTATAGAAAGAATTTAAATATGATCATTCTCTATAAAACAAATCCTAACTCTGGTTATTGTCCATGTGACCTTTGACACGTGACCTCGCCGTCTCCGTTGTCAGATTTACCCCCTGGACGTGGATCAACTTCGCTGCAGACTCCAGACGAGCGGCGACCCCCCGGACGCAAACAAACACCCACCCGGAGTTTCCCCTCAGCTCTCAGTTCTAAGATGTGATCTAACGAATGTTTGATGTTGGCGCCGGCAGGAACGCTCGCTAACGCGGCCGTCGGCAACATGCTGCCTTCACATCATCATCATCACCATTCATGGAAACATCAAAGGGATACTAGAGAGGGAAGAAGGTTTACGCTAAAAGATGTAAGCGCAGAAAGTGGATTTCTGCCGCCGCCCACAATCTGGAGGTCACTTAAGCGTGATGACGAAAACTCGTTTTCTCCTGACTGCAGTGAGCGGCTGATGATGTCAGAGCGATGATGTCAAAGCGATGATGTCAAAGCGATGATGTCATAGCGATGATGTCACAGCGCTGTAACGAGCGTCTTCACAAAGTACTGGCGCAGAGAGCAGAGATCGATCCGTTCGCAGCAGACGGGCCGCAGGGGGTGGTTCCCGGCGTGAGAGGGACCAAGGGTGGAGCCGTTACCGACACCGTTTACCGTCAGATCCGAGATCAGAGTTACACCCAGAGCAGGTCATGTGACACAGACACGCCCTCAAGGTGCGGAGTCAGCGATGGGAATGAGGTCAACCAGCGGGTGGTGGTCCTCTCAGGTGTCCCTGTGTGTTTGTCTGTGTTTGAGGGTGTGTGTGTGTGTGTGTGTGTGAGGGTGTGTGTGTGTGTCTGTGTGTCTGTGTGTGTGTGTGTGTCTGTGTGTGTGTGTCTGTGTGTGAGGGTGTGTGTGTGTGTGAGGGTGTGTGTGTGTGTGTGTGTCTGTGTGTGTGTGTCTGTGTGTGTCTGTCTGTCTGTGTGTGTCTGTGTGTGTGTGTCTGTCTGTGTGTGTGTCTGTCTGTCTGTCTGTGTGTCTGTGTGTGTGTCTGTGTGTGTGTCTGTGGGTGTGTGTGTGAGGGTGTGTGTGTGTGTCTGTGTGTGTGTGTGTCTGTGTCTGTGTGTCTGTCTGTCTGTGTGTGTCTGTCTGTCTGTTTGTGTGTGTCTGTCTGTGTGTGTGTCTGTGTGTGTGTCTGTGTGTGTGTGTCTGTCTGTCTGTTTGTGTGTGTCTGTCTGTGTGTGTGTGTGTGAGGGTGTGTGTGTGTGTGTGTCTGTCTGTGTGTGTGTCTGTGTCTGTCTGTGTGTGTGTGTCTGTCTGTCTGTTTGTGTGTGTCTGTCTGTGTGTGTGTCTGTGTGTGTGTCTGTGTGTGTGTGTCTGTCTGTCTGTTTGTGTGTGTCTGTCTGTGTGTGTGTGTGTGAGGGTGTCTGTCTGTGTGTGTGTCTGTGTCTGTCTGTGTGTGTGTGTCTGTCTGTCTGTTTGTGTGTGTCTGTCTGTGTGTGTGTCTGTCTGTGTGTGTGGTTGAGGGTGTGTGTGTGTGTCTGTCTGTGTGTGTGTGTGTGTCTGTCTGTCTGTCTGTGTGTGTGTCTGTCTGTCTGTTTGTGTGTGTCTGTCTGTGTGTGTGTGCTCACCTGGTTTCTCAGGAGGGTCTCCCACAGGTGACGCCGTCTTCTCTTTCAGTCCTGTTCAGGTGTTTAACGTTAGAATAGTTATCGGACACAACAGTCGTCCCCGACGAGTTTCTGCGTCTCTAATAACCGTCTGATTGAACCTTCTTCTTTTTTAGCTGTTTACACTCCCTACTGGGCCTAGGGGTTACTAGCTTATTTTACTAGCTGCTAACTGTTACTAGCTGCTAACTGTTACTAGCTGCTAACTGTTACTAGCCGCTGACCGTTACTAGCTGCTAACTGTTACTAGCTGCTAACTGTTACTAGCTGCTAACTGTAACTAGCTGCTAACTGTTACTAGCTGCTAACTATTACTAGCTGCTAACTGTTACTAGCCGCTGACCGTTACTAGCTGCTAACTGTTACTAGCTGCTAACTGTTACTAGCTGCTAACTGTTACTAGCTGCTAACTGTAACTAGCTGCTAACTGTAAATAGCTGCTAACTGTTACTAGCTGCTAACAGTTGATGTTAGCAGCTAGTAACAGTTAGCAGCTAGTACTGATGTTGTTTACGGTGACGTGAGACGGTGCCCTAAATGAAAGGATTAAACTTCCTTTAGCGTAGGAATGTAGGAAGAGGAAGAGGAGGAGGAGGAGGAGGAGGAAGGAAGGTGACTAATCTTAATAAAGTCATGTGTTACAGATGATTTAAAGGATCTTCAGAGAAACCATCAGGATTTATTCATTATTAAACATATAATGTTTCTGACACACACAAATAAAATAAAAGTAAACCTGAAGTCACCGTTTGGAGACATTCCCTCACACCTCCTTCATCAGGTGTTATAGGAGTTCACAGGAGTGAAGGACGACACACAGGGGAGAGGAGGGAGGAGAGAGGAGGGAGGAGGAGGGAGGAGAGGAAGGATGAGGAGAGAGGAGGGAGGAGAGAAGAGAGGAGGGAGGAAGGATGAGAGAGGAGAGGAAGGATGAGAGAGGAGAGAGGAGGGAGGAAGGATGAGGGAGGAGAGAGGAAGGAGGAAGGAGGAAGGAGGACAGAGGAGGGAGGAGGGAGGAAGGATGAGAGAGGAGGGAGGAGAGAGGAGGGAGAGGAAGGATGAGGAGAAAGGAGGGAGGAAGGATGAGAGAGGAGAGGAACGATGAGAGAGGAGAGAGGAGGGAGGAAGGATGAGGGAGGAGAGAGGAAGGAGGAAGGAGGAGAGAGGAGGGAGGAGGGAGGAAGGATGAGAGAGGAGGGAGGAGAGAGGAGGGAGAGGAGGGAGGAGAGAGGAGGGAGAGGAGGGAGGAGAGAAGAGAGGAGGGAGGAAGGATGAGAGAGGAGAGGAACGATGAGAGAGGAGAGAGGAGGGAGGAAGGATGAGGGAGGAGAGAGGAAGGAGGAAGGAGGAGAGAGGAGGGAGGAGGGAGGAAGGATGAGAGAGGAGGGAGGAGAGAGGAGGGAGAGGAGGGAGGAGAGAGGAGGGAGAGGAGGGAGGAGAGAGGAGGGAGGAAGGATGAGAGAGGGGGGAGGAAGGATGAGAGAGGAGGGAGGAGAGAGGAGGGAGGAGAGAGGACAGAGGAGGGAGGAGAGAGGAGGGAGGAAGGAGGAAGGATGAGAGAGGAGGGAGGAGCAGTAAACAGCCACTAGCATGTAGTAGCACTCAGTGTAAAAGTTGTTACGTAGAAACTCTTAAACCTTCGTAGTAAAACAGAAAACAAGAATAAAAACAGGAACCGTTTCCATGTAAACTGGCTAAAACAGAATTCTGGTGTTGAATGATGACATCACAGACGCACGTCACTAATGGACCTTATGGTTTCCGCCTGATGGCCACGCCCACACGCAACTTATTCAGTATTTTGTAAAATGAGCATGTAGAAAAGCGCTCGGAACAAACATTCCTGTGTTTGAGGATGAAGAAGATGACCTCCAGAAGGTCAGCGAAGAACAAACAAAGACAACAAAGACTCAAGTATGACTCCGCCCCCGAGACATTTCTCTCCAGCTGTAAATGACATAGGTTGGTTTAAGGACGAAGGTTCTGTTCATCTCGGCTGGTCAGAACACAAACACAAGGTCCACCTCACTTCCACTCTGATCCTTCAAAATAAGAGCCCTTCAAATACGTAACTCTCACAGACTGGATGAAGAAGATGAAGATCGGTGGGTCTCTGACCTCAGAGGCTCACATCAAACCCTCCTCCTCCTCCTCCTCCTCCCCCGACCCAGAACACAGAACCAAATCACCAAAGAACGTAGCATCACCAAAAGACGGCGGCGCCGACAACTCAGGACTCGCTGAAACCGTTTCTACGGTTACGCCGACCCGACAGGCAAACCGATCCAACACCTGCCTGCTGAAGAGAAGCTGGACTACTTCAGGTTTGAACCCCGCCGACCCAGGAGGAGGAGCCGGCCCGGTTCTGTCCGCCCATCAAACGGCTCTCCTCCAATAAGGGAGCGCTAAATGTTAGCTTAACGCTCCTGTTTTAAGTCAGCCTTTTATAGGGCGCCTTTCTGAAATAGACCCACTGATGGACCAGGACCCCAGACAAAAGGTCCAAAGCCTCCAGAACCAGAGCCATTCCAAGAGTCCAGGTGCTGAGACCCAAACCCCCACCAGACCCACCAGAGAGAGGAACATTTTTCTCAGAGAAAGCAGAAAACAGGCGGGGAGAAAGAAAACACTCAAATGTTTATTTGAACTTCTACATTTCTGCTGAAAGACCGGGACAAATGTCCTCCAGGACAAATGTCCTCCGGGACAAATGTCCTCCAGGACAAATGTCCTCCAGGACAAACGTCCTCTGGGACAAAGGCCCTCAAGGACAAATGTCCTCCGGGACAAATGTCCTCCGGGACTAACGTCCTCCAGGACAAACGTCCTCCATGACAAACGTCCTCCGGGACAAAGGCCCTCAAGGACAAATGTCCTCAGGGACAAAGGTCCTCAAGGACAAAGGTCCTCCAGGACAAACGTCCTCCGGGACAAAGGTCCTCAATGACAAACGTCCTCCGGGACAAATGTCCTCCAGGACAAACGTCCTCCGGGACAAATGTCCTCCAGGACAAACGTCCTCCGGGACAAAGACCCTCAAGGACAAATGTCCTCAGGGACAAAGGTCCTCAAGGACAAAGGTCCTCAATGACAAACATCCTCCGGGACAAACGTCCTACGGGACAAACGTCCTAAACGACAAATGTCCTCAAGGACAAACATTGAGGACATTTTGAAAATATTTGCAAGGCCGAGCTAAACTACCTTTTCTTGCCAGAGGAGCTTTGCCAAAGCGAGGGGAAGGGTCTGAGGACAGGTACTGAGGGACGGGGACGGGGGACGAGAGGGTGAATACTAATAACACAAATGATTGATGATGAACCTGCAGGAGACAAAGGAGTCCAGAACTCAACACCAGTTACAGACGTCTTTTTCTCCGTGCACATTGTTCTAATCACACGGAGCGTCATGACCTCTGGACGGGGACAGAGGCTGAGGAGGTGGAGCGCTCGCCCACTCCTCTGAAGGTCGCGGGTTCCTGGCCCGACTCGTCCGGTCCAAATGTCCGAGTGTCCTTTAGCAAAATACTCAACCCAAAGTTTCTCCTGGTGGAGGCTCCTCTGGTGATGATGGTTTGTGTGAATGTTTGAATATTTGTGTGAATGTTTGTGTGAATGTTTGAATATTTGGGTGAATGTTTGAATATTTGGGTGAATGTTTGAATATTTGGGTGAATGTTTTTGTGAATGGGTGAATGTTTGGGTGAATGTTTGAATATTTGGTTGAATGTTTGTGTGAATGGGTGAATATTTGGGTGAATGTTTGAATATTTGTGCGAATGTTTGTGTGAATGGGTGAATGTGTGAATGTTTGAATATTTGGGTGAATGTTTTTGTGAATGGGTGAATGTTTGGGTGAATGTTTGAATATTTGGGTGAATGTTTGTGTGAATGGGTGAATATTTGGGTGAATGTTTGAATATTTGTGCGAATGTTTGTGTGAATGGGTGAATGTGTGAATGTTTGAATATTTGTGTGAATGTTTGTGTGAATGGGTGAATGTTTGTGTGAATGTTTGTGTGAATGTTTGAATATTTGGGTGAATGTTTGAATATTTGGGTGAACGTTTGTGTGAATTGGTGAATATTTGTGTGAATGTTTGTGTGAATGGGTGATAGTTTGTGTGAATGTTTGAATATTTGGGTGAATGTTTGAATATTAGAATATTTGGGTGAATGTTTGTGTTAATGGGTGAATGTTTGAATATTTGTGTGAATGTTTGATTTGGGTGTTTGTGTGAATGGGTGAATGTTTGAATATTTGGGTGAATGTTTGTGTTAATGGGTGAATGTTTGAATATTTGTGTGAATGTTTGATTTGGGTGTTTGTGTGAATGGGTGAATGTTTGTGTGAATGGGTGAATGTTTGAATATTTGGGTGAATGTTTGTGTTAATGGGTGAATGTTTGTGTGAATGTTTGTGTGAATAGGTGAATGGGTGAATGTTTGTGTGAACGGGTGAATGTTTGTGTGAATGGGTGAATGTTTGTGTGAATGGGTGAATGTTTGTGGGAATGTTTGAATATTTGGGTGAATGTTTGTGTGAATGGGTGAATGTTTGTGGGAATGTTTGAATATTTGGGTGAATGTTTGTGTGAATGGGTGAATGTTTGAATATTTGGGTGAATGTGTGAATGTTCGTGTGAATGGGTGAATGCTGGCTCGTGTTGTAAGACTTTGGGTGGAGCTGACTAGAAAAGCTTTATAAGCTCAGTCCATTTACCCTTTGAACTTTCATCCACGCATCTCATTCTCCCTGAATCAAAGATGTCCCTGCTGACTCATGGAGACGGATCATATTTGCAATATTTCTGGGGGCGTGTCCTTGACCCCCGCGGTCAAACAGAGTTCTAGCACCACTTTTTCATTTCTTCCTCGTGAGCGCTGAATGCTCACGAGTCACTTTCCTCCTCTGCTCCCACCGCGTTCAGCCGGAGGGACTTGGGTTCCTTTCCGGCGGCCCTTTCCTCACATTCTCCTCCATCTTGTCTCTGTAAGTCACTGCCTCTCTCTCCTCCACCCCCCCTCTCTCCTCCACCATGTCCCCTCTCTCTGCTTTACCTTTCTCCAATCTCCTGTTCTCCTTCCTGCCCATTAAATCTTGTCCCAGTCCTTCCTCTTTACCACTCCCTCCTTTTTCTTGTCCTTCCCCTTGGACCGTTTGTTCTTGTTCTTTGGCGAGACGTTCCCGCTCTAGTCTTTCCTTTTCTTTGGCGAGACGTTCCCTCCCTAGTCTTTCCTTTTCATGGGCGAGACGTTCCCTCTCTAGTCTTTCTCTTTCTTTGGCCAGACGTTCCCTCTCTAGTCTTTCCTTTTCATGGGCGAGACGTTCCCTCTGTAGTCTTTCCTTTTCATGGGCGAGACGTTCCCTCTCTAGTCTTTCCTTTTCTTTGGCGAGACGTTCCCGCTCTAGTCTTTCCTTTTCTTTGGCGAGACGTTCCCGCTCTAGTCTATCTCTTTCTTTGGCCAGACGTTCCCTCTCTAGTCTTTCCTTTTCTTTGGCGAGACGTTCCCTCTCTAGTCTTTCCTTTTCTTTGCCGAAACGTTCCCTCTCTAGTCTTTCCTTTTCTTTGGCGAGACGTTCCCTCTCTAGTCTTTCCATTTCTTTGGCGAGACGTTCCCGCTCTAGTCTATCTCTTTCTTTGGCGAGACGTTCCCTCTCTAGTCTTTCCTTTT
The DNA here is from genome assembly GCA_037951165.1 of Lophius americanus. Taxonomy (NCBI): domain Eukaryota; kingdom Metazoa; phylum Chordata; class Actinopteri; order Lophiiformes; family Lophiidae; genus Lophius; species Lophius americanus. Next base: position 275,378 of record JBBDHG010000013.1, on the reverse strand, counting down.
CTTTGGCGAGACGTTCCCTCTGTAGTCTTTCCTTTTCATGGGCGAGACGTTCCCTCTCTAGTCTTTCTCTTTCCTTGGCCAGACGTTCCCGCTCTAGTCTTTCCTTTTCATGGGCGAGACGTTCCCTCTCTAGTCTTTCTCTTTCTTTGGCCAGACGTTCCCTCTCTAGTCTTTCCTTTTCATGGGCGAGACGTTCGCTCTCTAGTCTTTCCTTTTCTTTGGCGAGACGTTCCCGCTCTAGTCTTTCCTTTTCTTTGGCGAGACGTTCCCGCTCTAGTCTTTCCTTTTCTTTGGCGAGACGTTCCCGCTCTAGTCTCTCTCTTTCTTTGGCCAGACGTTCCCTCTCTAGTCTATCTCTTTCTTTGGCGAGACGTTCCCTCTCTAGTCTTTCCTTTTCTTTGGCGAGGCGTTCCCGCTCTAGTCTTTCCTTTTCTTTGGTGACACGCTGCCTCTCTAGTCTTTCCTTTTCTTTGGCGAGACGTTCCCTCTCTAGTCTTTCCTTTTCTTTGGCGAGACGTTCCCGCTCTAGTCTTTCCTTTTCTTTGGCGAGACGTTCCCTCTCTAGTCTTTCCTTTTCTTTGGCGAGACGTTCCCGCTCTAGTCTATCTCTTTCTTTGGCGAGACGTTCCTTCTCTAGTCTTTCCTTTTCTTTGGCGAGGCGTTCCCGCTCTAGTCTTTCCTTTTCTTTGGCGACACGCTGCCTCTCTAGTCTTTCCTTTTCTTTGGCCAGGCGTTCCCTCTCTAGTCTTTCCTGTTCTTCTGCGAGGCGTTCCCTCTCTAGTCTTTCTTGTTCTTCGGCGAGGCGTTCCTTCTCTAGTCTTTCTCTTTCTTCGGCGAGACGTTCCTTCTCTAGTCTTTCCTCTTCTTTGGCGAGACGTTCCCTCTCTAGTCTTTCCTTTTCTTCGGCCAGACGTTCCCTCTCTAGTCTTTCCTGTTCTTTGGCGAGACATTCCTTCTCTAGTCTTTCCTTTTCTTTGGCGAGACGTTCCCTCTCTAGTCTTTCCTGTTCTTTGGCGAGACGTTCCTTCTCTAGTCTTTCCTTTTCTTCGGCCAGACGTTCCTTCTGTAGTCTTTCCTGTTCTTTGGCGAGACGTTCCCTCTCTAGTCTTTCCTTTTCTTCGGCCAGACGTTCCCTCTCTAGTCTTTCCTGTTCTTTGGCGAGACGTTCCTTCTCTAGTCTTTCCTTTTCTTTGGCGAGACGTTCCTTCTCTAGTCTTTCCTTTTCTTTGGCGAGGCGTTCCCTCTCTAGTCTTTCCTTTTCTTTGGCGAGACGTTCCTTCTCTAGTCTTTCCTGTTCTTTGGCGAGATGTTCCTTCTCTAGTCTTTCCTTTTCTTTGGCGAGACGTTCCTTCTCTAGTCTTTCCTGTTCTTTGGCGAGACGTTCCCTCTCTAGTCTTTCCTTTTCTTCGGCCAGACGTTCCCTCTCTAGTCTTTCCTGTTCTTTGGCGAGACGTTCCTTCTCTAGTCTTTCCTTTTCTTTGGTGAGACGTTCCTTCTCTAGTCTTTCCTTTTCTTTGGCGAGACGTTCCTTCTCTAGTCTTTCCTTTTCTTTGGCGAGATGTTCCTTCTCTAGTCTTTCCTTTTCTTCGGCCAGACGTTCCCTCTCTAGTCTTTCCTGTTCTTTGGCGAGACGTTCCTTCTCTAGTCTTTCCTTTTCTTCGGCCAGACGTTCCCTCTCTAGTCTTTCCTTTTCTTTGGCGAGACGTTCCTTCTCTAGTCTTTCCTGTTCTTTGGCGAGACGTTCCCTCTCTAGTCTTTCCTGTTCTTTAGCGAGGCGTTCCTTCTCTAGTCTTTCCTTTTCTTCGGCCAGACGTTCCCTCTCTAGTCTTTCCTGTTCTTTAGCGAGGCGTTCCCTCTCTAGTCTTTCCTGTTCTTTAGCGAGGCGTTCCCTCTCTTCTTTGGCCATTCTCTCAATCTCTAGTCTCTCCTTCTCCCTCCTCCTCTCCTCCCTCAGCTGTTCTCGAGCTTCCTCCAGCTTCCTCATCTTCAGCGCCCAGGTCGCCTCCCTCGCATCCTCCTCTTCGGCGAGGACGGCTCTGATCTCTGCCACAGCGACGCGTGCGATCCTCTTGGCCTCCATCTTGTGGTGGATCCCCCTCAGCTCCTCCTTCAGAGCGGAGCGGAGCGCGGCTCCTCGGGGAGGAGGTGCTGAGGTTTGGATTCAAGGTCAGGATCATGAATCAAGGAACAAATGGTTGCAGTAAAAACACATGACAGAAGTTCAGTCGGCTCTGTTACAGCACAGCAACAAACACCTCCACACAACCAGCAGAGCTACACGTGACTGTTGTAAAGGTCAAAGGTCAACAGCTGTTCTTGTTTACCTGGTTGTCGTCTTTGAGTCTCTGCTTGCTTTAATACATACAGACTAAAATACCGTCGTTTCATTTGGCCCCAAAGGTTCCTAGAGTCAAATCCACCGAGGTGTCCGTCATTAACAGGACACCTCTGGGTGGAAACCCCCCAACCCCCTGTGTTGTACATTAGGTGTAACTCAACCGACGGTTTGTGTGAAGTGGTCAGTCTGTTCTAGGGGTCTCGTGGACGTGCAGGTGTGTGTACCTGTGGTGGAGCGGCTTCTCCTCTCGTCTACCAGAGAAGAAGACAAACAGTCCGTCAGCGGGGACAACAGATCAACAGATATCAGGAAGAACGTCACGTGACCCGTTATGACATCACAACTACCTGTGGGGAGGTCAGCGGCCGACCTGGTCTCCTCTAGGGCGACAAACGCAAATCAAAATGTTTATGACTTAAGATCCACAAAAGTAAAACCACAGCAGGCGACAAAACCTCCAAACGTTAGTCACGCCATCAGAAACCTTTATTAGTCGTCGAACTCCTACGTTTCCACGGGAACACGCCAAAGTTTATCATGCTGCAGACGAGATGAGAACCCTAACATCACGTTAAAGTACAGACCGACTACTAATGCACCCATCAGCCATAACTTTATAACCAGGTGAAGTTGGAATGACAGCGATTACCTGGTTACCTGTCAGTGGGAGGGATATATTATCTGGTTACCAGGGTTACCTGTCAGTGGGAGGGATATATTATCTGGTTACATGTCAGTGGGAGGGATATATTATCTGGTTACCAGGGTTACCTGTCAGTGGGAGGGATATATTATCTGGTTACCTGTCAGTGGGAGGGATATATTATCTGGTTACCAGGGTTACCTGTCAGTGGGAGGGATATATTATCTGGTTAACAGGGTTACCTGTCAGTGGGAGGGATATATTATCTGGTTACCAGGGTTACCTGTCAGTGGGAGGGATATATTATCTGGTTACCAGGGTTACCTGTCAGTGGGAGGGATATATTATCTGGTTACCAGGGTTACCTGTCAGTGGGAGGGATATTTTAGACAGACTTTGTAGGTCAGAGCTGGTAGTTATATTGTTGTGGCTGAGTTTACATGGAGGCGAAAATCAACCCAAACAACCGTTTTGTTTTGATGCGATGCTAGAAATGTTCATTGTGAGCGTCTGACTGGTTAACGTGCATCTGTAGTTGGAGATGTGATGTCACACCTGTAGTGAGTCCGTACAGGTGTGAACTGAGGGTTAGTGTCACCCCGGGGTTACTGAAGAAACTTTACCTGCGCCTTTCTTCTTCACGCGTTTCCTGTCCTCTGAGAAGCAGACAGGCGTGTGAGCGGAGAATCAGTGAGTCGATACAGAGTATAGAAAAACCAAACATGCTACCTGTCCTCAGCCCGCCTCTCCTCAAAGCCCCGCCTCCCAACTTCTGTCCATCTGAACACACAGCACAGGAAGTTAGTGACGATCACAGAGATCACGCCGCAACCAACAACTTCTCTACGCCACCTCGCTCGATTGACGATTAGTTACAACGTTCGTATCGCACAATTGTTCACGCGCGGATCCAGTGTGTGAAGTTAGCTAGCATAGCGGTGTTCATGACAACACGTACGGTTTGGTTGGTCGTTCACAACATCGTTAAGTAACCCCGTTACTTAATAGCTTGCTGTTGACTCTAACGAGTTGCTTAGTACTACTAACTGCTACTAGATGCTAACTGCTACTAGCTGCTAGTAGATGCTAACTGTTACTATTTGCTAAGTACTACTTACTGCTACTAACTGCTAGCTACTAACTGCTACTAACTGCTACTAGATGCTAACTGCTACTAGCTGCCTGGAGGAGGAAAGAATGAACCTGCAGTTTATTCAGAAACTGTGAAAATCAGTTGAGAAAAAGGCAAATAAAGAAATAATAAATATTTGTTGTGACCTGAAGTTTATTTTTACAGATAAAATAAAAAAGAGGCAAGGAAATAAAGAATGTGTCAAAATCATGTCGACACAAAAAGACATGAAAGACGATTTTAAGGTTTTTTGTAAAAACTCATTTGGTGTAAATGAATAAATATTGATGAGCTATTATACGACTAAGGAATAAACTACAGAACAATAAGTAAACAACGTTCTACAGCCGTTTCTAGATTCTCGTTGTGTTGATAGTTTATCTGAAAGGACTCGAAGACCAGTCTGACCCTGCAGACCGTTCTCCATCAGGTCCTCTGCGCCTCAGTACAACCTCCTCCAGCTGGACCCGTCTACATCCCAGTCTGCTTCTCATTGGTCGGCAGCGGGACCAAAGAGCTTTGCTACTGGCTGCAGCGCCGCTTCCTGTCCGCTTATTGGTTCTGAGGGTCCAATGCGACCCCCGCCTCCTTCCCCTCCTCCTCCTCACCATCCTCCTGCTCTATGGGCGGAGCCACTACGTCATAAAGGAAGGTGAAGAATCCATAGATCCAATCAGAGCCCTCCTCGGCTAAAATATTAAGAACCTCCTCAAGCGACTCAGCATTAGCGCTACCGCCGCCGTCTTTGGACCAGCCTGACGAGAGAGAGAGAGGGAGAGAGAGAGGGAGGGAGAAAACAGGAAGGAGCAGAGGTGGAGATGAGGAAGAGGGAGGAAGAAACACAGGTGAAGAACAAATGTAGGGAAGGATGAGGGGAAATGGTAGCGTGGTAACGGAGAGCCAAAATAAAGGATGGCGAGGCGGGAAAGAGAAAGAGGAAGAGTTAAAGGGGTCACTTGTGACCACAGACAAGAACCTATTCTCCTCTTCCTGTCTCAGTCTCATCAGGCAAACACAAACTTCCTGTCTGCTTCACAACAAGTAGAAGACTGGAGCAGAATCATCCAACATCTGGTGAAGGCTCCCGCTCACGCTCTGAGCTTCAGAACAGGAAGTGAGAAGATTAACAGCAAGGCTGGTCTCCTCGATCTGGGATTGGGGTTCGGATCCGAATAGGACCGGTTTCAGGGCGAGGCACCTGGACACGACCGTAAACCGCATCAGGCTTTCACACAGAGAGAAAGAGGAGAGGACTTGCCGAGCAGGACTTTAGCATCCTCCACGTCGAAGTCTCCGTCTCCGTCGGTGTCGTAGGCCGTCAGCTTCCCTGGAGGAGCAGGAGAGGAAGGTCATTCAACACCTCAGGTTGTCCGCGACAAAGTCTTAAGTCTAGTAGGAGTTTGAATCTTGAGGGCGTACCTTGTAAAACTTGGGAAAAGTTGGTGCGAAACTCCTTAGCTCTGGCTGCATGAAGAAACAACACAGAGAGAAGAAGGAGGAGGAGGAGGAGGAGGAGGTGAGGAGAGGTTAAAGGGTGAAACTGGGTGGTTCTGGGTTTGTACTTGAGTTCTCTACAAGAGTAATCTCTCTGAACTGTTAGTTTAACACATTTGTCTTAGTTCCAAACTCTTCCAACAACATGGATCAGAATCTGAGCAGAGGAAGACCATCCTGATGAGATGAAGACGCCGAAATAGAATATCATTAATGAGGGGAACATCACCTCCCCTCATTAATGAAGGACAGGAAGTACGTTAGAGTGAGACAGGAAGTACGTTAGAGTGAGACAGGAAGTACGTTAGAGTGAGACAGGAAGTACATTAGAGTGAGACAGCAAGTACGTTAGAGTGAGACAGGAAGTATCTTATAGTGAGACAGGAAGTATCTTATAGTGAGACAGGAAGTATGTTAGAGTGAGACAGGAAGTATGTTAGAGTGAGACAGGAAGTATGTTAGAGAGAGACAGGAAGTATGTTAGAGAGAGACAGGAAGTATGTTAGAGAGAGACAGGAAGTATGTTAGAGAGAGACAGGAAGTATGTTAGAGAGAGACAGGAAGTATGTTACAGTGAGACAGGAAGTATGTTAGAGTGAGACAGGAAGTACGTTAGAGTGAGACAGGAAGTATATTATAGTGAGACAGGAAGTACGTTAGAGTGAGACAGGAAGTATGTTAGAATGAGACAGGAAGTACGTTAGAGTGAGACAGGAAGTACGTTAGAGTGAGACAGAAAGTACGTTAGAGTGTATGTTAGAGTGAGACAGGAAGTACGTTAGAGTTAGACATGAAGTACGTTAGAGTGAGACAGGAAGTATGTTAGAGTGAGACAGGAACTAGGTTAGAGTGAGACAGGAACTAGGTTAGAGTGAGACAGGAAGTACGTTAGAGTGAGACAGGAAGTACGTTAGAGTGAGACAGGAAGTACGTTAGAGAGAGACAGGAAGTACGTTAGAGAGAGACAGGAAGTACGTTAGAGTGAGACAGGAAGTATGTTAAAGAGAGACAGGAAGTATGTTAGAGTGAGACAGGAAGTACGTTAGAGTGCGACAGGAAGTATGTTAGAGAGAGACAGGAAGTACGTTAGAGTGAGACAGGAAGTATGTTAAAGAGAGACAGGAAGTATGTTAGAGTGAGACAGGAAGTATGTTAAAGAGAGACAGGAAGTATGTTAGAGTGAGACAGGAAGTATGTTAGAGAGAGATGGGAAGTATGTTAGAGGGAGACAGGAAGTATGTTAGAGTGAGACAGGAAGTATGTTAGAGTGAGACAGGATATGTATGAGAGCAGGAGGTGTGACGGATCGGTTCAAAGTGGAGGTGGGACTGCACCAAGGATGGGCTCTGAGCCCCTTCTTGTTTACTGTGGTGATGGACAGGCGGACAGAGGAGGTCAGCAGGAGTCTCTATGGACTATGGTGTCGGTGGAGGACATTGTGATCTGTGGTGAGAGCAGAGAGCAGGTGGAGGAGAACCTGGAGAGGTGGAGGTATGTGCTGGAGAGAAGAGGAATGAAGGTCAGTAGCAGCGAGACAGAATATATATGTGTGAATGAAAGGGAGGGAGGAGGAGGTGAGGATGGAGGAGCAGAGGTGGAAGAAGTGAGTGCAGGCAGGGTGGAGAAGAGTGTGAGGAGTTATCTGTGACAGGAGAGGAGCAGCAGGAGTGAAGGGAAAGGTTTCCAAGATGGAAGTGAGAGAAGTTCTGCTGGATGGTTTACAGATGGTGGTTCTGGTTCTGAGCAGAAGACAGGAGACAAAGATGAAGATGTTCAGATGTTCTCTGGGAGTGAGAGGAAGGACAGGATTAGAAAGGAGACATCAGAGGGACAGTCCAGGTGAGACGTCCTGGAGACAAAATCAGAGAGGACAGACTGAGATGGTTCTGACCCGTGACGAGGAGGGATAGTGGATCTACTGGTAGAAGGATGCTGGAGATGGAGCTGCAGGCAGGAGGAGAAGGGGAGGAGCAAAGAGGAGGTTTGTGGATGTGGGGAGAGAGGACATGCAGTCGGTTGGTGTGACAGAGGAAGAGGGAGACCCCTGAAGGGAACAGCCAGAAGAAGCTGAGGAAGAATTTTTCAGTGGGGTGTAAACAAAGGTCTGGTTCTGAAGGTTCTTGGTCCCGGTGTTGGTTGACCTCTGTGTGTCTCTGGTTAGTGACACTCATGTCTAATCTCAGCTCACTTACCGATGACGCTGTCGTAGTCCACAACGTTGAAGTAGACCACCGCCACAGAGCTCCAGACCCCCAGCAGGGCCAGGACCACGAACCAGGTGAACATGGAGTACTTGGCACCTCCTCCTGTATCCCCTCCTCCCCCTCCTCGCTCCGCCCTCTTTACATTCTTGTTTTCCGCTGGCGGCGTCTTCGTCTCTGTGAACACACGACAAAAACAGATGTTGTATGAGAGCTAACAGCTAGCCTAGCATGCTGGTTAGTTACTGTTGCTACGGCCCGTTTTCAAACAATGGTGAAAAGAGGGTCGTCGTGGGCGAGGGGTGGAGGAGTCGTGGGCGAGGGGTGGAGGAGTCGTGGGCGAGGGGTGGAGGAGTCGTGGGCGAGGGGTGGAGGAGTCGTGGAGGATGTGACCCTCACGAGGACGTTAGAGACACAGGTGCAGAGAAAGAAAGAGAAACAGAGAGAGAGAAAGAGAGAGAAAGAAAGAAACAAATAGAGAGAGAGAAAGAAAGAAAGAGAAATAGAGAAAGAGAGAGAGAGCGAGAAAGAGAAAGAGCGGGAAAGAAAGAGAGAGAGAGAACGAGAGAGAGAGAGAAAGAGAGAGAAAGAAAGAGAGAGAAAGAGAGAAAGAGAGAGAGCGAGAAAGAGCGGGAAAGAAAGAGAGAGAGAGAAAGAGAGAGAAAGAAAGAAACAAATAGAGAGAGAAAGAAAGAGAGACACAAAGAGAGAGAGCGAAAGAAAGAAAGAGAGAGAGAGCGAAAGAGACGGAAACGAAGAGAAAAACAGAGAAAGAGAGAGAAACAAAGAGAGAGAAAAAGAAAGAAAGAGAGACAGAAAGAGAGAGAAAGAAAGAAAGAAAGAGAGTGAGAAAGAAAGCGAGAGGGAGAGAGAGAGAAAGAAAGAGAAACAGAGAGAGGGAGAAAAACAGAGAGGGAGAAAGAGAGAGAAAGAGAGAGAGAGAGAGAGAGAAAGAGAGAGAGCGGGAAAGAAAGAGAGAGAAAGAGAGAGAGAGAGAGAGAGAAAGAGAGAGAGCGGGAAAGAAAGAGAGAGAAAGAGAAAAAAGGAGAAAGAGAGAAAGAGAGAGAAAGAGAAAGAGAGAGAGCTGGAAAGAAAGAGAGAGAAAGAGAGAAAGAAAGAAACAAATAGAGCGAGAGAGAAAGAGAGAGAGAAAGAAGCAAATAGAGAGAGAGAGCGAAAGAAAAAAAGCGAGAGAGAGAGAAAGAAAGAAAGCGAGAGAGAGCGAAAGAGACAGAAATAGAGAGAGAGAGAAAAAGAAAAAAGAGAGACAGAAAGAGAGCGAAAGAAAGAAAGAGAGTGAGAAAGAAAGCGCGAGAGAGAGAGAAAGAAAGAAAGCGAGAGAGAGAGAGAGAGAGAGAGAGAGAGAGAGAGAGAGAAAGAAAGAGAAACAGAGAGAGAGAGAGAAAGACAGAGAAACAGAGAGAGAAAGAGAGAGATAGCGAGAAAGAGAGAGAGGGAGAAAGAGAGAGAGGGAGAAAGAGAGAGAGCAGGAAAGAAAGAGAGAGAAAGAGAGAGAACGAGAGAGAGAGAAAGAGAGAGAGCGGGAAAGAAAGAGAGAGAAAGAAAGCGAGAGAGAGAGAAAGAAAGCGAAAGAGAAAAAAAGAGAGAGAGAGACAGAAAGAGAGAAAGAGAGAGAGACAGAAAGAGAGAGAGCGAGCGCTGACAGCAGCTGTCCTCTTCTACATCACAGTTGATGAATGACATCATGCATCGTCTTGTTTCCTCACAAGGAGTCAGAGTGAGGCTTTTTAAAAGCAAGGCATGCTGGGAAGGATTGATTAGCTGGGGGCTGCAGCTTAAAGAAATCTTCAAGAGTTGAAATGGCTGTTATATAACATGTGTTTGTTCTGAACGCGGCACAGACACACAAGTCTTCATTCACACCACGGCAGGTTCAAGGTTGCTTCTCTACGGAAGGTTGACGAACAACAGGGTGCTGTATCACCAGGAACCACAGGGGGCAGCGTCACCCTAAATCAAGACAGATGTTTACAAACACAGCCAAGAAGAAAAAGGTGACGACAAATCTTTCTTCTGCGACGGTCTTTGGAGACCGACCCGTCAGATCAGCTGATCAGTGTCACGACTTCATTCTGTGGGTCTGAAGGACGGCAACAAGTTTGACCCGACATTCATTGACATCAAGTCACGTGACGTGGATGAGGAGGCGGGTCACTCACGGCTACCGACGCACTCTGGGATTCTGCCGACAACGCTGTCATTAACCCGTCATGGCATTCCTTCAATGAAACCGTAAACGGGCCGGGTCATCGTTTCTTTCTGCTCTCATCCTCTTCATCTACTTCAGACCGGGTCAGCACTGACCTGAAAACAATTCTGACTTTCCCAACTGGTTTCCTGGAGCGTCTGGAACGACACATCGCCGTTTGTTGAATCTGTCGTACTTGAAGTGCCATTGGATCGACCTTCTCAGATCCCGGTCTAACCCAAAAACAGAAGCGGGCCAGGACCGAACCGGTTCAGCCAGGGGGCTCTGGCCCCAAACAGTCCACACCACACCTGTTCACATGTCCTACCTGTCTCCTCTACGACATGATGTACCTCCTCCTCTGAGAGCGGGACCTCCTCCTCAGAAACATCTAAATATACCAGACAAGACCAGATGAGACATCAAACTAAACCAAACAAGAACCAGAACAACAAAACCAAATCCAGGCGTGATAAGAACCAAACGAACCAAACTAGGTTAGTTCACACCAGTCCTACCTGTCTCCTGGACCACAAGGTCCTCCTCAAACACCTCCTCTTCTGCATCAACCTCTTCCTCCTTCTCCTCTTCGGTGTGGACCTCCTCTATAGTAAGTGAGGGAGGTGAAGAGGAGCAGGATGCACCATAGTGGCGGTAGCGCTGCATGGACCGTCTCAGGTCTCAGATAAACCCAAAAGCAGGGCAAAGCCAGACCAGAACCAGCTCAGACCAGAACCAGTGAAAACCGTATATATGACCCTCCAAAAACTAACGTGAAAATAAATCCCGTAGATTTATCTGAGAACAGGAAGAAGTGAAGCGGAGAAGTTCACGTCCACCACAGACTGGGACTGAGAGGAAGAACAAAGAGCTCCTCCTCTTCCTCCCACCAGCTCGACTGTCTTCTGCTCTCCCAGAACCTGATCCGGACTATTATTAGAGCTGACGACCCCGGAGTGTGTGTGAGATACCAGTGGGGACACAACCGCCCACAGAATAACCTTGACCCTCAAACAGACCCACAGAAGACTTCACCAACCCGCCATAACATTATAACCCAGGACAGATGAAGCCAGAATAAAGCCGGTTACCACGGTTACCTGTGTCTGAAGAACTCTTAATTAAACATTAAAAACTTAAATCCATGATTTATACTTAATTTAGACTCAATAATACTTCATTTTATGTAGGGTAACTTGTTGAAGGGATTTCTTTAAGTTCATTTTTAATCTGCTTAAGTTCATAAAAAGTGTTATTCCATCAAATCTCTTTCAAAAAACTTTTATTTCCCTTCAAACTTTAAATTAAGATACATTTTAATCACTTTATTCCAGGAGGGTTTAAGGACAAATACTCCGATCTGGAAAAAGAGTTTTGTTGGTGATCTGAAAATAATGACGTCCCCCGCTGACCCGATCACATGACCCAACCACCAGATCACATGACCCAACCAGATCACATGACCCAACCACCAGATCACATGACCCAACCACCAGATCACATGACCCAACCACCAGATCTCATGACCCAACCAGATCACATGACCCAGCCACCAGATCACATGACCCAACCACCAGATCACATGACCCAACCAGATCACATGACCCAACCACCAGATCACATGACCCAACCACCAGATCACATGACCCAACCACCAGATCACATGACCCAACCACCAGATCACAAGACCCAACCACCAGATCACAAGACCCAACCACCAGATCACATGACCCAACCACCAGATCACAAGACCCAACCACCAGATCACAAGACCCAACCACCAGATCACATGACCCAACCACCAGATCACATGACCCAACCACCAGATCACACGACCCAACCACCAGATCACATGACCCAACCACCAGATCACATGACCCAACCACCAGATCACATGACCCAACCACCAGATCACACGACCCAACCACCAGATCACATGACCCAACCACCAGATCACATGACCCAACCAGATCACATGACCCAGCCACCAGATCACATGACCCAGCCACCAGATCACATGACCCAACCAGATCACATGACCCAACCACCAGATCACATGACCCAACCACCAGATCACATGACCCAACCAGATCACATGACCCAACCAGATCACATGACCCAACCACCAGATCACATGACCCAACCACCAGATCACATGACCCAACCAGATCACATGACCCAACCCGATCACATGACCCGGTCAACGGATCACATGACCCAACCGTATCACATGACCCAGTCACCGGATCACATAACCGGGTCACCGGATCACATAACCGGGTCACAGGATCACATGACCCAACCGTATCACATGACCCAGTCACCGGATCACATAACCGGGTCACAGGATCACACGACCCGGTCACCGGATCCCTGCGTGTCTGTTCGGACCTCAGCCTGATGACGACACGTTCAGAACAGAAGCACCAACAGTGTGGCCCTGTCTGGTTCTGTCGTCTCTGGGTTTATAAACGCTCCTCCAGCAAACTGTGGAGTGGCTGCGACGTTCCTGCGATCTTCTTCGCTGGTGTGAACGTTGAACGGTTACATCGCCCTCTGCTGTCCTGGAGTCACACCACAGCGCTTTCCCTCGTTTGTGGATCCCTGTGCTCCAGGACCGTTCTCAGCGTTGTCCTGTGAACGGAACCTTTTGAAAACACTTTTCTGCCTTTAACAAGAACGTTGCTTCAGAAACTGGACCAGAATCGCCGACTTCAAACAAACGACACCAGATCATCTTATTTGTGACAAAAGAGGCAGCTGAAAAAGTAAAAACACTGAAGGCAGGTGTGAGAATTCATTCGTGCATTTCTAGATTCATTATACATTATAAATTAAATGTATTATTATTATTATTTATTATCCTGAGGAAGACATCGCTGAGAGGTCTGAGAGGAAGGAGGAACTCTTCCAGCAGGAGTTCAAGCCACAAACATTCATCAGACACTATTTGTCTTTTTCCAACTTATCTTTTATTTTCCTCAGATGCTGCAGCACTAATGTTCACAGAACACACTAGAAACATCAGAAGTACGTTAGAAATGACTCCTGCGGTTTTAATCATTACTATTACTAGGGAAACCCAAAGGTTTCAAGCTCAGAAATATTTAAAAAAGAAAATCTCAGAAACTGAGGAGCTGTTAGCTTGTTGGCTAATGCTAGCACTCCATCACAACCAGCATTGTGTCATTGTGTCATTTTATCAGAGCAGCTCCATGCTACCTGCTAGTTAGCTCCGAATGCCGCCTCATTGGACTAAAACCTGACAGTTTGATTAAGTTAAAACTCGATAAGATTCTGGATTTTCTTTTTTGACAGCTAGCAACAAAAAAAGAAAACTCGGCGAACCCAGCCCCACCAACCAGACCTTATCAAAATGTCTCCTAATTAAATAAGATATCGTTTAAAACCATGCAAAACCCGCAAGTAAACGCCATATATGAAATTTGAACATACGTATCAAAGCTATGTTTCAGTTCGGCATAAGTAATTAATGAATATACAAATTCTACATAAGTTCGTAAAGATTTTAATTTTAGTAAACGCTGTCTACAGACGCCCTTCCCAACTCATCAGCTCTCAGTGCCAAGTGTGTTGAGTACGGGTGATTAAACAGTTGAATATGTAGTTTATGCTATTCTTATGTAAGCCGGGTATAACAATACATGTGACAGAATCATGTAATATCGTTGGATTTATTCTGTCTAATGTGTATTTTTGCCGGCAAGGAAAAATATTACAAGTGGCAGAATGTTAGATGGAGATCTGTACTGAAAGAATAGGCGCGTCACGGGCTCAGACGGCATAAAAAAGTAGTAATTACTAACCTTTTTTGGAACTATTTCTGGGATTCTTCCTCTGAACCATGGCGTAATTTATCCAATATAGTTGAATCCGTTATCCAAATACGAGTTCACAGGATAATTAAGCTGTAAACATAACTCGCTTTACGCTCTCAAACCAGAAATCACGTTCCTACTTAGATACCCAAGCCAAAGTCCATAGTAACCGTGATTGACTTTAAAAGCGACCAATGAGTGCAGCAGCAGAAGCTCGTGGGCGGAGTGAAAGGCGGCCTCTGTTGATTTTGGACCAATCAGAGCAGAGAACAGCTTCCAGGTCTCATCCCTCTCTTTGGAAAGGAGCAAAAACGTGGCAGCAGGAGCGGAGCTGAAACATCCGGGGAGGGGAGCAGAAATCCGAATTAACCTCAACAGCGGAGTTCACAGGTTTTAAACTCAATTCGGAACGAATTCAGTGTAGTGGCGAATTAAAATGACATTCAAACATTTAATGTGGTTTTCACCACAGAATTCTGTAATACTGTAAAAGGATTTCTATATATTTATTTTATTTTACTTTATTTTTTATTGATACTTTTATCTGCTTTTACTTTGTAGCACTTTGAGATTTGATCCAAATGCAAAGTGCGTTACAAATTAAATGTATTATTATTATTATTATTAGGTGAGTAGAAAGATTTCACAGATAAATAATGTTTGTTAGTCCCAAAGAATTTAAGGCATTCAATGTAAACTAATCAATCTGTAAATATTTAGTGGATATTGATATATATATTTTGTATATAAAAAAATACATATATATTTATTTTATTTTAATGTTATATGTTTTTTTAAATAAATGTCATGTTAATCTTATATTTACATGTATTTTGTTTGAATTTATTTTATTTTATTCATTTATATATATTTTATTTTGATATATAATATACATACATATATATATTTTTTATTTATTCATTTATCTTTAGATTTGATTTCTTTTTAATCTTTTATATATATATATATATATATATATATAAAATTTTATTTTATTTTAATGTTATATAAACATATATATATATATATATATATATGATTTATTCTATTTGAACTATAGATATATATATATATATATAAAGTGAATCTGTGCAGGAGAGACGTCACCTGACGTTTAGACTGAATAAATAAAACTACAACAACATTAAAATATTTCACAGTTAATCTTTAGCCGAATGTGTTTGTTGATTATTTTCTGCTTGTATGTTTGTGTTTAATGAATTAAACTGTAAAATATCACAGAAACAAAGTCTGTAAACCTTCACTCTTCCTCTAGAGATAGAAGAGTGAAGGTTTAGAGACAGTAGGACATGACCACGTGACGGTCGTCAGCTGCAGTGGCGCCTCGGGCCCGCAGAGGGCGCTCTGACATCACTTCACAGCTTTTCCTCCTCCTGACCTTCATGCCTCAGAGAAAAGCAGAAGAAACTTTATTTCGTCTCCTTCAGACATTCGACACTGTAAAAAACAAAGAACATTCTATGGAGGGTCTGACAGCGTTTCATCCGTGAGAAAGTGTCCA
>JBBDHG010000013.1:252500-255000 GCA_037951165.1 Lophius americanus | reverse complement strand
ACCGAGACATAATCGGCGGCAGGCTCGCGCTCAGCTCCCGGTCCCCGTTCGGAGCTGCTTCCCCCTCCAGAGATTCGGTTTCCTCTGTTTCTACGCAACCCAGATCCTGATGAGCCGAGCCGAGCCGAGCCGAGCCGCACTTCCCTTAATTATCCTCCTGTGTTCGCGGCCGGCCTGTTCGGCTCCTCAGACAGAACTTTCCTCCCGACTCCAGAGAACAGAGAACGTTTACCGGACCGACTTCTGAGATTTACGTCCAAAGGCGAGAAAGTTCCTGATCCGGAACCTTTTCTTGGGTGACGTCATAAACATCTGTAAATGTTAGATTTCTCTATAGAATCCGTCACAAACACGTTCCAGCAGGAATGACGTGGTTTCAGGACTTTAACCCAACAGTTAGATTTCAATGTAACAAAAGTCCATTTTACTGAAACCGTGACACAATGATGATGAAGAAGAGGTGATGAACACCCGACTCGGCTTTTAAATAACGTTAACATTCCTCTTTAAGGCGGTTTGACATCAATGTCTGCGGTTCTGCTGCACAGAACCGGTTGCGGAGTCTCAGAACATGTGGTGCATTTGTTCAGGGGAGTGATTGACAGGCGGCGGCAGACCTTCATCTGTCGTCAGTTTTCACGCAGACACGTTTGTCGGATCAGAGTTTTGGTGTTTCCTGCTCCGTGGGGGGTCCAGAGCAAAAACTGCTGGTGGGATTTGAACCCTCTTCATTTGTTCCTGTTCTGCTGCTGATGTCAGAACCAGGAGCTGTTCTGAGCTCAGACATCATCATCATCATCATCACATCTTCATCAACACAACATTATCATCATCACATAATCATCACGTCTTCATCATCATCACATCTTCATCACATCATCACATCATCATCATCATCACATCTTTATCACATCATCATCCTCACATCTTTATCAACATCATCATCACATCTTCATCAACATCACATCCTCATCACCATCACATCTTCATCAACATCACATCATCATCATCATTATCTAATCATCATAACCTCAACATCTTCATCAACATAACATCATCACATCATCATCGTCACATCTTCATCAACTTCTCATCATCATAACATCATCATCTTCATCACATCACCATCACATCTTTATCAACATCACATCATCATCATCATCATAGCAACAACATTTTCATCAACATCACATCATCATCATCATCATCAGATCACATCACATCTTTATCAAACTCACATCATCATCCCATCTTCATCAACATCACATCATCATCATCCTCATAACATCAACATCTTCATCAGCAGTCGTCGGTGAGGTCGTTGTTTGAGCTCCTTCTGTCACAGAACGTCGGCGTCGTGGAGAACTTCGGGCGTCTGGGTTTTGCGCGTTGTTCCGTGTGACTGTGGTTAGCGTTGAGCGTTGAGCGTTCAGTGATGAGTCGTTTGTAAATGGCGTCACATAAAAAGTTGCATTCCCTGTTAGCTAGCATCAAACTAATGAGGTAAGTCTGTATAGTACAGCATGGCTAGCTTAGCAAATCTAGCACCTTATTTCTCACGGTATGCCCTTATTAAACGATTAATGTTGGTTTAAATCAAAGTCAATTAGACCGAATAAAATAAATATTAATAATACATTTAATTTATAAAATACTTTACATTTGGATCAAATCTCAAAGTAAAAGCATCAATAAAAGAATAAAATAATAACTATATAAAAACGTGACCAAAAGCATTAATGTTAATTACAGTTATAGGTTCTGCTAAAAAGGAAAGTTTTAAGTCCTTTTTTAAATGTGTCAGTCGTCTGTGGAGCCCTGAGATGGTCAGGGAGGGCATTCCACAGACGAGGGGCAGCAGAACAGAAGGTCCGATCTCCCATGGTGCTGAGCTTAGTCCGGGGAAGGAGGAGGCGGTATGAGCGGGTAGAACGGAGGGATCGTCTTTAGTCTTAGGATTAAGTCGTTAGTCTTAGGATTAAGACTTTTACTGTAGTGACCTGCTCCTAGCATTATGCTATTTTCACGTTAGAATGTTTTCCACAATAAATAATAAAGTAAACAACTTTTTCCTGATTTAAGATAATCCACCGTTTTTACTTCAGTCCTGTACAGAAATAGTACCTGCAACATTTTACTTCCTCGCCACCCATAAGCTTATGATTAGCACGTTAGCATCCTCGCCATAGCCAAAAGACCCTCTCGTTGAGACCAGACAGTATGATCTGATAAATGGCGAGCTTTGGGCAGAAACCAACATCTGAAGGTGTGACATCATCTGTGGGCGTGGCTTCGGAATGACAGACGAGACGGAGCAGCGGCGTCTGAGTCAACGCCTCAGACGACAGGTGTCCCGCCGCTGCTCGCCGTCCTCGCATGCTCTGAGTGTGTGTGTGTGTTTGGGAGAGTGTGTGTCAGTGTGTGTGTGTGTGTGTGTGTGTGTGTCAGTGTGTGTGTGTGTGTTTATCGGGATGTGTGTGTGTGTGTTTGGGAGAGTGTG
>JBBDHG010000013.1:245000-247500 GCA_037951165.1 Lophius americanus | reverse complement strand
AAATGTGCTGATGATTAAAAATGACGCTAGCGGCCGCATTGAATCACCTCAGCTCGCCGCTTTAAAACGCTGATTTATTCTGACGGAGTCATAGACGTCCGTCTCTCTCTGTCTGATGGTCGTCTCCTGTCGCTTTGTGTTTCCTCCTCCTCCTCCTCCTCCTCCTCCTCTTGGAGCCTTGATGTGACCTCACGTTAGTGTCTCTTCATTTCTGGCCAGTTGAATGCTCCTGCTCAAAGCACAGCTTCTTTTAGGGGCGTGTCCACCTATGTTAAATAAATAGTGTATGTGGGCGGAGCTTCAGCAGGAGAGCTCAGAGGAACTTGGGTCGGTTGTTGGACTCTGGACTTCTACAGAACATCATGGACCTGATCTGAACAGACATCAGAATCTCATGATGGAGGTGGTACACAGGATGAGGTCATCAACCAGGAGGTCACATGATCACCCGGGGAGCTTGGATTGGTTGATTGGTTGGTGAACTTGTGTGTAGAAGTTCAGCTGGTTCTGGAGGTGAACCCCTCCAGTCTTTTGGTAGATCATGGGTTGTAGCTGATTCCATCAACGCAAATATCCCCAAAACAAACACAAAAACCACAAACAGCTGATCCATCTGATCTCCTCTCCACCTTGTGGAGCGATGAAGACGAGTTTCTCTGACGGTCTCCGTTGGGTCACATGGAGGCAAACATGATGGTTTGTGTGAATCTCCAGAGACGCAGAAGTTCTTTCCTCCTGTAGAACTATCGATCCAGACCCTTTACCGGAGTAAAGCACCGGCGTGAAGAGGAGTAGGATGAAGAAGAATGAAAGAAGAAACAGCTGTACTAAACCAAACATATCTAACCAAAACCAAAAAGTCCACTAAAGTCCGGAGTCTGTCTTTGACAGTAAGAAGTTCAGACGTGGGAATAAAAGTGAAGAGTTGTAAGAGAAATAACTCTAGTCGTAAAAGTACAGATACCAGAGAACGCCGCTGTAGTAGAGTAATGGAGTATTTGTACCCACTTACTCCCAGCTGTCGTTGATCAGACGCATCGGAATGTTCATTCTACCGGTCGGTGTTCAGTTCTCTGATGTTTGTGTGTGGATGACGTCATCGGCTGTAAGTGATGAAGAGCACGCGGGGAAATAAACTCTGATCTCCAGTAAAGCTGCAGGTCCGACTCCATCGGCAGAACCTTGATGTTTGCTGATGAGTCACAGGGGAACCAGGAAGAACTTTCATTCACGCCTCTGATTGGTTTTATTTTAAGGTCCGACCGGCGCTGCCAGTAGAGCTGCTGCTCTGGATCTTCTGAAGAGTCCCGGCTGGCTCCGGCTCAGACTGGAGACAGTCGGCCCTCTTTGTTCTGGCAGCAGGTCCTCCATGATGGAGCTCCTGCAAACCGCTGATTATGTTTCAGTGGATAAAATGTCCTCTGGAGAAGATTCCTGCTGGAGCCTTTCCCAGCATGCACTGCACAAAAGGCAGGGGAACTACCAGGACGGGTCTGACGCTGCCAGTTTAACCAAAAAATCCTCCTGTAAGGATAACTTTTCAAAAACATAAGTTACATCCCATAATACTAACTCAGCATCCCATAATAATGACTAAACATCCCATAATAACGACTCAACATCCCATAATAATGACCCAGCATCCCAAAATAATGACTCAACATCCCATAATATTGACTTAGCGTCCATAATAATGACTAAACATCCCATAATAATGACTCAGCATCGCATAATAATGACTCAGCATCCCATAATAATGTCTCAGCATCCCATAATAATGACTCAGCATCCCATAATAATGTCTCAGCATCCCATAATAATGACTAAATATCCCATAATAATGACTCAACGTCCCAAAATATTGACTTAGCGTCCATAATAATGACTAAACATCCCATAATAATGACTCAGCATCGCATAATAATGACTCAGCATCCCATAATAATGTCTCAGCATCCCATAATAATGACTCAGCATCCCATAATAATGACTCAGCATCCCATAATAATGTCTCAGCATCCCATAATAATAACTCAACATCCCATAAAAATAACTCAACAACCCATAATAATGACTCTGCGATCTAATAAAGATGACTAATTATCTGGTATTGATGACTCAGCATATTAAAATGACTCACCTACAACAAGATGTTGAACCTCATGATGACGACTTAGAAGCTGTTTATCATTTGTTTCAGATTCTAACCCTAACCCCCTAACCCTAACCCCCTAACCCTAACCCTAACCCCTAACCCCCTAACCCTAACCCCCTAACCCCCTAACCATAACCCCCTAACCCTAACCCCCTAACCCTAACCCCCTAACCCCCTAACCCCTAACCCCCTAACCCTAACCCCCAAACCCCCTAACCATAACCCCCTAACCCTAACCCCCAAACCCCCTAACCATAACCCCCTAACCCTAACCCCCTAACCCCCTAACCCTAACCCCCTAACCCTAACCCTAACCCCATAACCCTAGCCCCCTAACCCTAACCC
>JBBDHG010000013.1:235000-237500 GCA_037951165.1 Lophius americanus | reverse complement strand
GTCGTAGTTCTGCGTTGTCGTGGTTACAGAGTCTGAAGACAGTGTGAGCGCGGCGAGAGTGAGAGGATGAATAATGAAGGTGTGAATGTGTGTCAGGGTGTCACCTCGGCTGAAAGGTGAGTCTGTCCGCAGGAAGGAGAGACTCTCAGCCTCCAACGATCTCCTCCTTCTCATCTGACACCAGCGCCCAGAACCCGATCACAACCAGAATAACACAGAACTCGCTCTTTGGATCTTCCTCTCCTACAGTTTGGTGCCCCTCCCTGTTTTTATCCCACCTGTCTCAAACATTCCTCCTAAACGTTTTCCAGCCTTCTGATTGGCTGAGAGGCGGAGCCACAGGTGTCCAGGCCGTCCTGAGAGACGCTTTGATCCGGCGGTTGATTAAAGCTGAGCTCGGCGGATCTGAGACGCCGATCGTGGTTCACATCAGATGTTGGGTTTCGATGTTTCCAGGAATCTAAACATGACTCTTCATTTTAGTGTCGAGGCTCCGCCCCCTACTGGCCTACCTTATGTAATTCAGTCCAGTCTCAGTGATTCAGATCCCGATGAAGGTCTGAGGACATTTAGCCCTGATCCAGTACGAGGATCCAGTAAATCTGGATCCTCTGAGGGGCCTCTGATCCCCACCATCAGCACCTGATCTAAGACCTCATGCAGGTAGAATGAGACCCAGCACACCTGGAATATGGTCTGGATCTGAATCACATGATACACGCTCAGATGACAAGACTGGAATAAACAGCAGGTTAATACCAACCAACCAACCAACCAACCAACCAATAAACCCACCAATAAACAAAACAACCAACAAATAAACCAACAAATAAACCAACCAAACAACCAACCAGTAAACCAACCAACCAACACACCAACCAACCAACCAACCAATAAACCCACCAATAAACAAAACAACCAACAAATAAACCAACAAATAAACCAACCAAACAACCAACCAGTAAACCAACCAACCAACACACCAACCAACCAACCAACCAATAAACCCACCAATAAACAAAACAACCAACAAATAAACCAACAAATAAACCAACCAAACAACCAACCAGTAAACCAACCAACCAACACACCAACCAACCAACCAACCAATAAACCAACCAACCAATAAACAAAACAACAAATAAACCAACAAATAAACCAACCAAACAACCAACCAGTAAACCAACCAACAAACCAACCAACAAATAAACCAACCAAACAACCAACAAATAAACCAACAAATAAACCAACCAAACAACCAACCAGTAAACCAACCAACAAACCAACCAACCAACCAACAAATAAACCAACCAAACAACCAACAAATAAACCAACAAATAAACCAACCAAACAACCAACCAGTAAACCAACCAACCAACACACCAACCAACCAACCAACCAATAAACCAACCAACCAATAAACAAAACAACAAATAAACCAACAAATAAACCAACCAAACAACCAACCAGTAAACCAACCAACCAACCAACCAACAAATAAACCAACCAAACAACCAACAAATAAACCAACAAATAAACCAACCAAACAACCAACAAATAAACCAACAAATAAACCAACCAAACAACCAACCAGTAAACCAACAAATAAACCAACCAAACAACCAACCAGTAAACCAACCAACCAACACACCAACCAACCAACCAACCACCCAACCACCCAACATGTACACCAGTAAACCCACTGACCCTGCGTTGTTCCTCGGTGGTTTTCGGTCTCT
The DNA here is from genome assembly GCA_037951165.1 of Lophius americanus. NCBI lineage: Eukaryota > Metazoa > Chordata > Actinopteri > Lophiiformes > Lophiidae > Lophius > Lophius americanus. Next base: position 235,761 of record JBBDHG010000013.1, on the reverse strand, counting down.
GGACCGTCTTGCTATCTCAAACAAGGGGGTCAGGTTTCAGTGGTTTTAGTTTAGTCAGTGGTTTAGACCTGATGAAGGTCTTCGACTGATTGATCGACTGATTGAAGAAACATGAGGAGATGCTGACTCCTCTAGAACTGAGGTTCTGGAGGGACCAGAGTTCTGGGGGTATGTTCTGGTGGTGGTGAAGGTTCTCCCTGGAGGAAGTCGCTCTCTGCCCGCTGAAGGTCTTCCTCAGGGAGATGAGTGAAGCTCCGGCTCCATTACAGATCCCTTTAGAAAAGGGAGTGGTCCTCCTTGGAGAAAGTAGGCTGGAGTTCTGTTTGTGCTGATGTTAGCAGGGATTACTTTTCCTCAGGGATTACTTTTAACGATGATACTTGTTGTTCATGTGGGGGACTTTAGTTCCCCCCACCTGATGTAAACAAACACTAACGACCAGAACAACAACATCCTCAACACTCTAAGACCCCCCTCTGAGAACTGCTGTGATGAAAATAACTCTACACACACACACACACACACACTCACACACACACACACATACATGTACATTTACACACATACATACTTGTCCATATAAACACACACACACACACACTCTCACACACACACACACACACAGACACATTCATGTCCATATAAACACACACACACACACACACACACACACACACACACACACACACACACACTCACACACACAAGGACAAATAACTTTCTATTCCTGTGTGTCTCTGATTTCACTCTGTTGTCTGATC
>JBBDHG010000013.1:230000-232500 GCA_037951165.1 Lophius americanus | reverse complement strand
GTTCCACCCCGTCCGCAGAATCGCCATCAGGGTCCTGGTCCACTCATATCCTTCTGGCCGCTGTGTTGCATTGTGTTGTGTGTGGCGGCAGGGAGGTCAGAGGTCACAGCGGAGCAGCAGGAGGGGTTCCGTGGATGCTGGAGGAGGAGGGGTCAACCCGATGGCGGTCTGGTCCGTGCTGAAACAGGCGGTCAGCTGACTGACGCCTGTGTCCATCATCGTCCTCGGGGGCTTTGAGGCGCCACCTCAACTTCCTGTTTGACTGGTGTGTGAGCGCCTCACACCCCAGCCCCTCATGATGGCGCCGCCACGTTCCAGCGTCCATCCAGATCATTTCCAAAAGTGCACATGACCACTTCATCGAGCGACGCCCCCTCAACAGACACATCAGCGGCACCACGCCATCCCTGATGACCTCATGCCCTTTCATCCCCCTACAGCAGCGGCGTGACGGCTGCTGCTACAGCTCTCAACGGCGGCAGACGCCACGGCCAGTAAAAATAGACGGGTGTGAGGGAGATGGGGGCGGGGCTTGGGTTTGAAGTCATATCTGTCATGTTGGTTTGGCGGTGTGACTGACAGATGATGTGTCAACGTCTTCATCGCCACCAACTATTATGTAAACTTCTTTTTAATGATCAAAGGTAGAAAAGGCGGGAAAATGTTCAAAGCCAAGAGTGCCAGGATTGAACATGCGTCATGACGGCGCTAAGCTAGCAGCCTCTGCGTCGTAGGTCAAAGGTCAAAGTTCTGGAGCAGAGACCACCGTAATTGGTAATATTTACCTCCGTGTTTATCGCCATAATGTCATCCACGTAGAAGACGCACACGCCGTCAGACAGCAGAGGTAAACACGCCGTCAGACAGCAGAGGTAAACACCCCCGCTCAGCACAGACTCTACTGAAGCAGAGTAACCGAGTACAAGTACTCAGTTACTCCCGTTGAATGAATCGTAGTTTCTCAAAGTAAATATTAAATTTAACACGCTTCCCTCAAAGTCTCTGAAGGCGTCGGCCTCAGGCCGTTAGCCTGATGCTAAGCAGTTAGCTATCAGTCACCGGTGTATATGCTAACCTGTCACTAGCATACACACAGCTCCGCTCTGCAGACGTACACATAACTGCCACACCGGGAGCGTAACCGTGGTTTCTAAAATCAAACACTGATGGCCTCTGACCCGTGGAGGACTCCAGAAGAACCTGACGGTTCTGCTGAGATCTCTGGTACCAAGACGTCAGCAGCAGGTCTTTAAGTCCTGGAATTCCTGAGGTGGAGCCTCAACCTGGATCAGGTTGTGTGGTTGTGTGTGTGTGTGTGTGTGTGTGTGTGTGTGTGTGTGTGTGTGTGTGTGTGTGGTTGTGTGTGTGTGTGACTGTGTGTGTGACTGTGTGTGAGTTTGTGTGTGTGTCTGTGTGTGTTTATGTGAGTGTTTGTGTGTGAGTTTGTGTGTGTGTTTGTGTGTGAGTTTGTGTGTGTGAGTGTCTGTGTGTTTGTGTGTCTGTGCGTGAGTTTGTGTGTGTGTCTGTGTGTGTGACTGTGTGTGAGTTTGTGTGTGTGAGTGTCTGTGCGTGAGTTTGTGTGTGTGTGTGTGTGTGACTGTGTGTGTGTTTGTGTGTGAGTTTGTGTGTGTGTCTGTGTGTGTTTATGTGTGTGTGTGTGTGTGTGTGTGGTTGTGTGTGTGTGTGTGTGTGTGTGTGTGTGTGTGGTTGTGTGTGTGTGTGTGTGTGGTTGTGTGGTTGTGTGTGTGTGTGTGTGGTTGTGTGTGGTTGTGTGGTTGTGTGTGTGTGGTTGTGTGTCTGTGTGTGTGTGTCTGTGTGTGTCTGTGTGTGTGTGGTTGTGTGTGTGTGTGTGTGGTTGTGTGTGTGTGTGTCTTTGTGTGTGTCTGTGTGTGTGTGTGGTTGTGTGTGTGTGTGTGTGTGGTTGTGTGTGTGAGTGGTTGTGTGTGTGTGTGTCTTTGTGTGTGTCTGTGTGTGTGTGTGTGGTTGTGTGTGTGTGTGTGTGTGTGTGTGTGAGTGGTTGTGTGTGTGTGTGTGTGTGTGGTTGTGTGTGTGTGTGGTTGTGTGTGTGTGTGAGTGGTTGTGTGTGTCTGTATGTGTGTGTGTGTGGTTGTGTGTGTGTGTGGTTGTGTGAGTGTGTGTGTGTGTGTGAGTGTGAGAGGTTGTGTGTGAGTGTGTGTGTGTGTGTGTGTGTGAGTGGTTGTGTGTGTGTCTGTGTGTGTGTGTCTGTGTGTGTGTGTGTGTCTGTGTGTGTGTGTGTGTCTGTGTGTGTCTGTGTGTGTGTGTCTGTGTGTGTGTGTCTGTGTGTGTGTGTCTTTGTGTGTGTCTGTGTGTGTGTGTGTGTGTGTCTGTGTGTGTGTGGTTGTGTGTGTGTGTATGGTTGTGTGGTTGTGTGTGTGTGTGTCTTTGTGTGTGTGTGTGGTTGTGTGTGGTTGTGTGTGTGTGTGTGTGTGTCTGTGTGTATGTGTCTGTGTGTGTGTGTCTGTGTGTGTATGTGTGTGTG
>JBBDHG010000013.1:212500-227500 GCA_037951165.1 Lophius americanus | reverse complement strand
CTGGTTAAACACCAGTGATGACATCATCAATGAACACACCGCTGGTTAAACACCAGTGATGACATCATCAAGGAACACACCGCTGGTTAAACACCAGTGATGACATCATCAATGAACACACCGCTGGTAAGGCACCAGTGATGACATCATCAATGAACACACCGCTGGTTAGACACCAGTGATGACATCATCAATGATCACAGCGCTGGTTAGACACCAGTGATGACATCATCAATGATCACACCGCTGGTTAAACAGCAGTGATGACATCATCAATGAACGTAACGCTTGTTAAACACCAGTGATGACATCATCAATGATCACAGCGCTGGTTAAACAGCAGTGATGACATCATCAGCCCTTGTGGGCGGCGTTGTCAGTAATGGAAGGGCTCAGAATGTGGGTGGGTCTTTGAAGCAGGCGTGTCTCTGCTGTGGCGAAGAAAAACTTCAAATGAAACCCTTTTTTGTCATGACAGACAGGAAGTGGTCTGGATGTGTGGATGAAACACCAAAATAACCCCGTCACTCAGACAGCTCCCACTTCTTCGTCTGACTGAAGTCCCCCCGTGGGCGGCGTCCTGTTATTGTGTTCCAGAGAGAAAGAGCCCGCCCTCTTCCCTCAGCTCGCCGTTGGTCTCGCACAGACTGATGCTGCAGGTTGGTTTGGTTAGCGATCAGGCGGCGATCAATCCCAGAGTCGGGCGTCAGCGGGAAGATAAACGGCCAGAATGAACCGATGGGATCGATATTTGACCTCCAGGTTGACCCCGAGATTAACGCGGGCCGTAATGGAGCGGCGTCCCCTCCACCGCAACGGGCGGCTAAATGGAAGCGTCTTGATGAAGGTGTCCTCAGACGGAGGGACGATGGGGTCTTCAGACTCACATACTGTGACCCTGACGACCCGCCGCCGCCTCCCTCAGAGGGTAATGTCTTCACTTAAAGGACAAACCCGCCATTAAATCTTTTAGCTCTTAAGACTGCGCCAGCTGATGACGGGCTCCACTTCCTGTCTGAGTCCAGGAGACTCTTCAGGGGACCCATCCACACGATGGGTCAACTAGAACCCAGAACGTTTGGAGGACTTGAACCAGCGTTCATTCAAGTAGTGAGTGAACCTGGACACCATCTGTCCCTCGTGGGCCTAAATCTGTCGATCCGAAGAATATGAATATTTAAACTTGTTATAATAAATTCTTCCCCTCTGAATGTGAAGAAAACATCTACAGGTCACTGAGACCTCACCTCAGTTACCACCTTCACCGAAGACAGCGCCCTCACAGTCCTGCTGTTCAGAATGTGAGTGAGGCATTCTGGGAAGGGAAGATATTCAGGATAAAGTAAATGATACAAACATCACTTTAAAATACCGGAATATCTGACCTTCGTCGCTTTGTTCATCATCCTGAGAGAGTGTTCAACACATACACACACACACATACAAACACATACACACACACACACACACACTGTGTTAGTGTGTGTGTGTGTGTGTGTGTGTGTGTGTGTGTGTGTGTGTGTGTGTGTGTGTGTGTGTGTGTATGTGTGTGTGTGTGTGTGTGTGTGTGTGTGTGTGTCCTTGAACCGTGAGTCGTCCGACGGTCAGATGGATCTTTAGCAGGACAGGCAACCATAAGTCTCTTCTTCACACACACACACTCACACACACACACACACACACACACACACACACACACACACACACACACACACACACACACACACACACACACACACACGTGTGTCAAGGATGAAGAACATGTTAAGCAGTGATAGAACATTGTGCTTTATTAAACCCACAGTCAGTAAACAAGCACACACATAAACACACATACATACATTAACACACACACACATACATAAGCACACACACACACACGCACACACACACAAAAACGTACATAAACAAAAACACACACACAAACACACATACATAAACACACATACATAAACACAAACACACACATAAACACACACACACACGTAAACACACACCCTAAACATGTGATTGATGCTTCTCCTCCCACCCACTCAGGGTTCCCATGGTTACCATTGCCCCCCTCCCCGTCGGGGCGTCCCGTCTGTGATGACACGTTAACGGCGACCGGCAGCAGGAGCCGATGTTAATATTTATTCATATTAACATCGTAAAACCTGCGATAAATCACAACCTCTTAATTAGACGTCATCTGGATGAAGAGACGAGACCCCGATGGAGCCGGGGGTCCGACTCCTGCCTCTGAAGAGGCTTAACATTCACCCACAGAGCAACTAGGGGGCGCTAACCGCAGAAACCTTACTGAAATGATTCAAACGTTATATTTGACGTCTGAAAACTGTGACCTGAAGAAACGCAGCTATTAAACACCTGATTGTCCTGGAAGGCCTCCAGAGGAAGCTGCAGCAGACATCAAAGTCACCACAATCTCATGTCAGAGACATCAAAGTCAACACAGTCTCGTGTCACTGAGACATCAAAGTCACCACAGTCTCATGTCACAGAGACATCAAAGTCACCACAGTCTCATGTCACAGAGACATCAAAGTCACCACAGTCTCATGTCACAGAGACATCAAAGTCACCACAGTCCCATGTCACAGAGACATCAAAGTCACCACAATCTCATGTCAGAGAGACATTAAAGTCACCACGATATCATTCCACATAGACATCAAAGTCACCACAGTCTCATGCCACAGAGACATCAAAGTCACCACATTCTCATGTCACATAGACATCAAAGTCAACACAGTCTCATGTCACAGAGACATCAAAGTCTCAATGATCTCATGTCAGAGACATTAAAGTCACCACAATATCATACTTGAGACATCAAAGTCGCCACAATCTCATGTTGCAGAGACATCAAAGTCACCAGAATCTCATGTCAGAGACATTATAGTCACCAAAATCTCATTTCACATAGACATCAAAGTCACCACAATCTCATGTCAGAGACATCAAAGTCAACACAGTCTTGTGTCACAGAGACATCAAAGTCACCACAGTCTCATGTCACAGAGACATCAAAGTCACCACAGTCTCATGTCAGAGACATCAAAGTCACCACAGTCTCATGTCACATAGACATCAAAGTCACCACAGTCTCGTGTCACATATACATCAAAGCCACCACAGTCTCGTGTCACCGAAACATCAAAGTCACCACAGTCTCATGTCACATAGACATCAAAGTCACCACAGTCTCATGTCACATAGACATCAAAGTCACCACAGTCTCATGTCACATAGACATCAAAGTCACCACAGTCTCGTGTCGCATATACATCAAAGTCACCACAGTCTCATGTCAGAGAGACATCAAAGTCACCACAGACTCATGTCACATAGACATCAAACTCACCACAGCCTCGTGTCACATAGACATCAAAGTCACCACAGTCTTGTGTCACCGAGACATCAAAGTCACCACAGTCTCGTGTCACAGAGACAACAAAGTCACCACAATCTCATGTCAGAGAGACATTAAAGTCACCACGATATCATTCCACATAGACATCAAAGTCACTACAGTCTCATGTCACATAGACATCAAACTCACCACAGTCTCATGTCACAGAGACATCAAAGTCTCAATGATCTCATGCCACAGAGACATCAAAGTCTCAATGATCTCATGTCAGAGACATTAAAGTCACCACAATATCATACTTGAGACATCAAAGTCGCCACAATCTCATGTTGCAGGGACATCAAAGTCACAAGAATCTCATGTCAGAGACATTATAGTCACCACAATCTCATTTCACATAGACATCAAAGTCACCACAATCTCATGTCAGAGACATTAAAGTCACCACAATCTCATGTCAGAGAGACATCAAAGTCACCAACTTCTCATGTCATGGAGACATCAAAGAAAGCCTCTTCATTTCAGAAACATTTGTAAATCATAAAAGCATCATGTAGCTGTAATATGATTCAAAAGTGACATTTAAGCCTTTTAAGGTAAAACATGTCGTAAAGTCAGCATGAATACTCGGTTCCAGTATTTCTTGCTGTGGTTCTGGTGTTGACGGCTTCTTCAGACGTTGTTTTTCTTCTTCTGTTGTATGTTGACACCCCCAACACTGCCCCCCACAGGCTGTTAACAGACTTTATCAAAGTAGGGAACCTGCAGGCGCTGAGATCCTTTAGGGTGCTGAGGGCTCTGAAAACCATCTCAGTCGTTCCAGGTAAGACCTCCCCGCCACCAGGGGGCGACACGGGACCCCATCCCAACGTCGGCATCCGTGTTTGTCACGTCTGCCATGTCTCCTCGCAGTGCCAGCCCGCCCACCCTCCGCCCAACCACAGGACACAGACGTAGTCGCCTGATCTCATTCAGGAAGGAGGGCGGAGTCAGGAAGAGCTGATCACATGACCTCAGCAGGATCAGATGAAAAGACCGCGACTACAATCGTCAAATAGAGGATATAAAGCTAATTAATGATTAAATAAATCATTGAAAAAGTTGTAGAAGAAATATTATAGTGTATAGTATTATATATAATATTATTTAAAGGTTATATCCAACCTAGAAAGAGTTTAACCACGAGACTTGACTTCCTGTCACGCCTCCCCTGAGTTCATATCCAGTCTCAGTCTTGTGACCAGCTCTGACCTCTGACCTCCTGCTGGTCTGAACCTTGAACCCTGCTCCATCCCGTTCCTAGCCGTTTCCTGTGGTCATACCTGTGTGTGTGTCTACCTGTGTGTGTGTCTCCGCCTCCTGCAGATATGTGACTGAGTTTGTGGACCTGGGTAATGTGTCGGCCCTGCGGACCTTCAGGGTGCTGAGAGCCCTCAAAACCATCTCTGTCATCCCAGGTGAGGACGCCATCACCATGGCAACCAGAGGGCTGACCCTCAGACATCCTATAATATACACCTAGTATGCAGAGATGAGCGCTGAGGTTCTGATACCTGATGACATCAGACTAACATGCTAGCTGACCAGCTAGCATGAAAAAAAAAAAACTGACTGTTTCTAATTTAGCCGAGGACCACCGACCCGTCTGACCCTAAATGCCTGCCCCCGCTGTTTTACCTCATGACCATGTGTGTGTGTTCAGGTATGTGTGTTCAGGTGTGTGTGTTCATGTGAGTGTGTTCAGGTGTGTGTGTTCATGTGTGTGTGTGTTCATGTGTGTGTGTTCATGTGTGTGTGTTCAGGTGTGTGTGTTCATGTGTGTGTGTTCATGTGTGTGTGTTCAGGTGTGTGTGTTCATGTGTGTGTGTGTTCATGTGTGTGTGTTCATGTGTGTGTGTTCATGTGAGTGTGTTCATGTGTGTGTGTTCATGTGTGTGTGTTCAGGTGTGTGTGTTCATGTGTGTGTGTTCAGGTGTGTGTTTTCAGGTGTGTGTGTTCAGGTGTGTGTGTTCATGTGTGTGTGTTCATGTGTGTGTGTTCAGGTGTGTGTGTTCAGGTGTGTGTGTTCATGTGAGTGTGTTCAGGTGTGTGTGTTCATGTGTGTGTGTGTTCATGTGTGTGTGTTCATGTGTGTGTGTTCAGGTGTGTGTGTTCATGTGTGTGTGTTCATGTGTGTGTGTTCAGGTGTGTGTGTTCATGTGTGTGTGTTCAGGTGTGTGTGTTCAGGTGTGTGTTCATGTGTGTATATTCAGGTGTGTGTGTTCATGTGTGTGTGTTCAGGTGTGTGTGTTCAGGTGTGTGTGTTCAGGTGTGTGTGTTCATGTGAGTGTGTTCAGGTGTGTGTGTTCAGGTGTGTGTGTTCATGTGTGTGTGTTCATGTGAGTGTGTTCAGGTGTGTGTGTTCAGGTGTGTGTGTTCAGGTGTGTGTGTTCAGGTGTGTGTTCATGTGTGTATATTCAGGTGTGTGTGTTCATGTGTGTATATTCAGGTGTGTGTGTTCAGGTGTGTGTGTTCAGGTGTGTGTGTTCATGTGTGTGTGTTCAGGTGTGTGTGTTCATGTGTGTATATTCAGGTGTGTGTGTTCATGTGTGTATATTCAGGTGTGTGTGTTCATGTGTGTGTGTTCAGGTGTGTGTGTTCAGGTGTGTGTGTTCAGGTGTGTGTGTTCATGTGTGTGTGTTCAGGGTGTGTAAAGATGATGGCCTCATTCCCACCTAGCTCAAAGTAACGTGACAGGCTAGCATTAGCACTAAGGTAAACTTAGAGCTCGGAAGTCTTTAAATGCTAACATTTAGCATTTTGGCTAACAGATAATGATGTATGGGGAATCTTGGCGTCTCTCCATGTTGCTGCTGTCGGCCATCTTCTCTCCGCTGGTCCGTGTCGAGGAGATGAAATGATGGCCATTAGTCAGACGCCAAGACTCTCTGTGATTGGCGGACAGTTTCTGACCGAGTCTTGATGCAGCCGCCATCTTTATAATCCCTGATCTGCTCACGACGGCGGTCAATGTCTGAAGTCCGTTATTCATTTTTACGTTTTATGACGGTTCTTGTCTTCTTCATACCAACCCTGTCTGCGTCCTCGGCGCTCCGGCAGGTCTGAAGACCATCGTGGGCGCCCTGATCCAGTCCGTGAAGAAGCTGGCCGACGTGATGATCCTCACCGTCTTCTGTCTCAGCGTCTTCGCCCTCATCGGCCTCCAGCTCTTCATGGGAAACCTGCGTCAGAAATGCGTCCGCAGCACGGAGCACTGCGTCAACGGGAGCCTGCCGGCTAACTCCTCCTTCTTCTGCAACAACAAGACCTGGAGCTCGCTGAAGGTCTTCATCGACCACGAAGGTGAGGAACATCCTCTCCACTCCACTCTCCTCCGTCCCATCGTCACCAATTCACTGTGTGAACCTGGACTGTTTCTCTGTGTGAACCTGGACTGTTTCTCTGTGTGAACCTGGACTGTTTCTCTGTGTGAACCTGGACTGTTTCTCTGTGTGAACCTGGACTGTTTCAATGTGTGAACCTTGACTGTTTGACTGTGTGAACCTGGACTGTTTCTCTGTGTGAACCTGGACTGTTTCTCTGTGTGAACCTGGACTGTTTCAATGTGTGAACCTTGACTGTTTGACTGTGTGAACCTGGACTGTTTCTCTGTGTGAACCTGGACTGTTTCTCTGTGTGGACCTGGACTGTTTCTCCGTGTGGACCTGGACTGTTTCTCCGTGTGAACCTGGACTGTTTCACTGTGTAGACCTGGACTGTTTGTCTGTGTGAACCTGGACTGTTTCTCTGTGTGGACCTGGACTGTTTCTCCGTGTGGACCTGGACTGTTTCTCCGTGTGAACCTGGACTGTTTCTCTGTGTGGACCTGGACTGTTTGTCTGTGTGAACCTGGACTGTTTCTCTGTGTGAACCTGGACTGTTTCTCTGTGTGGACCTGGACTGTTTGTCTGTGTGAACCTGGACTGTTTCTCTGTGTGAACCTGGACTGTTTCTCTGTGTGGACCTGGACTGTTTCTCCGTGTGAACCTGGACTGTTTCTCCGTGTGAACCTGGACTGTTTCTCTGTGTGAACCTGGACTGTTTCTCTGTGTGAACCTGGACTGTTTCACTGTGTGAACCTGGACTGTTTCTCCGTGTGGACCTGGACTGTTTCTCTGTGTGGACCTGGACTGTTTCTCCGTGTGGACCTGGACTGTTTCTCCGTGTGAACCTGGACTGTTTCTCTGTGTGGACCTGGACTGTTTCTCTGTGTGGACCTGGACTGTTTCTCTGTGTGGACCTGGACTGTTTCTCCGTGTGGACCTGGACTGTTTCTCCGTGTGGACCTGGACTGTTTCTCCGTGTGGACCTGGACTGTTTCTCCGTGTGAACCTGGACTGTTTCTCCGTGTGAACCTGGACTGTTTCTCCGTGTGGACCTGGGTGAAGATTATTCAATGATGGACGTTCTTGTTGTTCCCACTCTCATCGGACCCGACCTCTGGGCTGATGGTTGATGGGGGTCCGCGGGTCTAATGGTAAACCCGATCATAGTTTGGTTTTAGTTCCATCTCCGCCTCCCGACAGCTGACTCTGCTGGTGCCGGTGCTGACCCGGTTATGGGTTTGATTCTTTATGTCGGTCTTGTCTCTTCTACTGGGCGATCGATAACCTCCTCTGCCGGGTTGTTCGGGCTCAGGCCATAAAACCAGAACCATTACAGGCACCGGGCCCAACACTTCGATCCGACCACCGGCCATTTATAGAAGATGAAAACACTCCGGTACTCAGGCGGGACCCTAACGGTCCGACAACCGGCAGACACCACCGGTCCAGAAGCTTTTAACGCTCAGGAAGAAGACAACTCAACGTCTGAGGAGAGAAGACGTCAATGTTCCACCAGACACCAGAACTCAAACCAGGGGAACCAGGGGAACCAGGGGAACCGGACCAGAGTCAAGATCTCAGATGGTATATATATATATATATATGTATATATATATATATATATATATATATATATATATATATATATATATATACATATATATATATATATATATATATATATATATATATATATATATAGGTTCACACAGAGGTTCACACAGAGTATATATATGTATATATATATATATATATATATATATATATATATATATATATATATATATATATATATGTATATATATATATATACATATACATATATATATATATATATATATATATATATATATATATATATATACATATATATATATATATATATATATATATATATATATATATATAGGTTCACACAGAGGTTCACACAGAGTATATATATGTATATATATATATATATATATATATATATATAGGTTCACACAGAGGTTCACACAGAGTATATATATGTATATATATATATATATATAATATATATATATATACATATATATACTCTGTGTGAACCTCTGTGTGAAACTATATAATATATATATATATATATATATATATTCTGACACGCCCACAGAGTTGTACAAAGATCTGGTCTCCAGATTCTGTTCACTGTGGCGCTTCAGAACCGTCTGTTGGACCCCCAAACGTGAGGAGGTGACTGCGTCATCTGTTTTAGGTGGACTGTGCCTTTAAGAAGAGGCAGAACCTTTAATTGGATCTTCTCCAGTTTCTCAGCTAACGTCACATTTTCACCGACTCTTTGTTTGTTTGTTTATTGTTAGTTTATTTATTGTTGGTTTGTTTATTGTTTGTTTGTTTGTTTGTTAGAGGAGAGCGCCGTCAGGTGAATCTCTCTGCAGACATTGTTGGCTGCTGTCGGCGGCAGATAGAAGCTCCGCCCCCTGTTTACCGACAGACAGCTCCTGACATCTGTTGTTATTAATTCACCTGGCACCGGGCATGATGGGAAATGTTCCTAACATCCACCATTGATCTCCCGCTGAGGACGAGTTCTAACGCCGCCGCTCTCAGGTTTCAGCTTTTAGAGGTCGATACGGTACGGAAGCCTGGAGGGGCCAATGTTTGATGTGATGGACGGGAACGCAAATAGAAGGGGCATCAGAGAACCATTACCCTAACAGTCCAGGTCCAGGTCCACACAGGGAAACAGTCCAGGTCCAGGTCTACACAGGGAAACAGTCCAGGTCCAGGTCCACACAGGGAAACGATCCAGGTCCAGGTCCACACAGGGAAACAGTCCAGGTCCAGGTCTACACAGGGAAACAGTCCAGGTCCAGGTCCACACAGGGAAACAGTCCAGGTCCAGGTCCACACAGGGAAACAGTCCAGGTCCAGGTCCACACAGGGAAACAGTCCAGGTCCAGGTCCACACAGGGAAACGATCCAGGTCCAGGTCCACACAGGGAAACAGTCCAGGTCCACACAGAGAAACAGTCCAGGTCCAGGTCCACACAGGGAAACAGTCCAGGTCCAGGTCCACACAGAGGAACAGTCCAGGTCCAGGTCCACACAGGGAAACAGTCCAGGTCCAGGTCCACACAGGGAAACAGTCCAGGTCCAGGTCCACACAGGGAAACAGTCCAGGTCCAGGTCCACACAGAGGAACAGTCCAGGTCCAGGTCCACACAGGGAAACAGTCCAGGTCCAGGTCCACACAGGGAAACAGTCCAGGTCCAGGTCCACACAGGGAAACAGTCCAGGTCCACACAGGGAAACGCTCCAGGTCCAGGTCCACACAGAGAAACAGTCCAGTTCCAGGTCCACACAGGGAAACAGTCCAGGTCCAGGTCCACACAGGGAAACAGTCCAGGTCCAGGTCTACACAGGGAAAAAGTCCAGGTCCAGGTCCACACAGGGAAACAGTCCAGGTCCAGGTCTACACAAGGAAACAGTCCAGTTCCAGGTCCACACAGGGAAACAGTCCAGTTCCAGGTCCACACAGGGAAACAGTCCAGGTCCACACAGGGAAACAGTCCAGGACCAGGTCCACACAGGGAAACAGTCCAGTTCCAGGTCCACACAGGGAAACAGTCCAGGTCCACACAGGGAAACAGTCGAGTTCCAGGTCCACACAGGGAAACAGTCCAGGTCCAGGTCCACACAGGGAAACAGTCCAGTTCCAGGTCCACACAGGGAAACAGTCCAGGTCCACAGAGGGAAACAGTCCAGGTCCAGATCCACACAGGGAAACAGTCCAGTTCCAGGTCCACACAGGGAAACAGTCCAGGTCCAGGTCCACACAGGGAAACAGTCCAGGTCCAGGTCCACACAGGGAAACAGTCCAGGTCCAGGTCCACACAGGGAAACAGTCCAGGTCCAGGTCCACACAGGGAAACAGTCCAGGTCCAGGTCCACACAGGGAAACAGTCCAGGTCCAGGTCCACACAGGGAAACAGTCCAGGTCCAGGTCCACACAGGGAAACGATCCAGGTCCAGGTCCACACAGGGAAACAGTCCAGGTCCACACAGAGAAACAGTCCAGGTCCAGGTCCACACAGGGAAACAGTCCAGGTCCAGGTCCACACAGAGGAACAGTCCAGGTCCAGGTCCACACAGGGAAACAGTCCAGGTCCAGGTCCACACAGGGAAACAGTCCAGGTCCAGGTCCACACAGGGAAACAGTCCAGGTCCACACAGGGAAACGCTCCAGGTCCAGGTCCACACAGAGAAACAGTCCAGTTCCAGGTCCACACAGGGAAACAGTCCAGGTCCAGGTCCACACAGGGAAACAGTCCAGGTCCAGGTCTACACAGGGAAACAGTCCAGGTCCAGGTCCACACAGGGAAACAGTCCAGGTCCAGGTCTACACAAGGAAACAGTCCAGTTCCAGGTCCACACAGGGAAACAGTCCAGTTCCAGGTCCACACAGGGAAACAGTCCAGGTCCACACAGGGAAACAGTCCAGGACCAGGTCCACACAGGGAAACAGTCCAGTTCCAGGTCCACACAGGGAAACAGTCCAGGTCCACACAGGGAAACAGTCGAGTTCCAGGTCCACACAGGGAAACAGTCCAGGTCCAGGTCCACACAGGGAAACAGTCCAGTTCCAGGTCCACACAGGGAAACAGTCCAGGTCCACACAGGGAAACAGTCCAGGTCCACAGAGGGAAACAGTCCAGGTCCAGATCCACACAGGGAAACAGTCCAGTTCCAGGTCCACACAGGGAAACAGTCCAGGTCCACAGAGGGAAACAGTCCAGGTCCAGGTCCACACAGGGAAACAGTCCAGGTCCACACAGGGAAACAGTCCAGGTCCACACAGGGAAACAGTCCAGGTCCACACAGGGAAACAGTCCAGGTCCACACAGGGAAACCGTCCAGGTCCACACAGGGAAACAGTCCAGTTCCAGGTCCACACAGGGAAACAGTCCAGGTCCACACAGGGAAACAGTCCAGGTCCACACAGGGAAACAGTCCAGTTCCAGGTCCACACAGGGAAACAGTCCAGGTCGAGGTCCACACAGGGAAACAGTCCAGGTCCAGGTCTACACAGGGAAACAGTCCCGGTCCAGGTCTACACAGGGAAACAGTCCAGGTCCAGGTCCACACAGGGAAACAGTCCAGGTCCAGGTCTACACAGGGAAACAGTCCAGGTCCAGGTCCACACAGGGAAACGATCCAGGTCCAGGTCCACACAGGGAAACAGTCCAGGTCCAGGTCTACACAGGGAAACAGTCCAGGTCCAGGTCCACACAGGGAAACAGTCCAGGTCCAGGTCCACACAGGGAAACG
This sequence comes from Lophius americanus, assembly GCA_037951165.1. Lineage (NCBI taxonomy): Eukaryota > Metazoa > Chordata > Actinopteri > Lophiiformes > Lophiidae > Lophius > Lophius americanus. The sequence continues at coordinate 215,452 of JBBDHG010000013.1, read as the reverse complement.
ATCCAGGTCCAGGTCCACACAGGGAAACAGTCCAGGTCCACACAGAGAAACAGTCCAGGTCCAGGTCCACACAGGGAAACAGTCCAGGTCCAGGTCCACACAGAGGAACAGTCCAGGTCCAGGTCCACACAGGGAAACAGTCCAGGTCCAGGTCCACACAGAGGAACAGTCCAGGTCCAGGTCCACACAGGGAAACAGTCCAGGTCCAGGTCCACACAGGGAAACAGTCCAGGTCCAGGTCCACACAGGGAAACAGTCCAGGTCCACACAGGGAAACGCTCCAGGTCCAGGTCCACACAGAGAAACAGTCCAGTTCCAGGTCCACACAGGGAAACAGTCCAGGTCCACACAGGGAAACAGTCCAGGTCCAGGTCTACACAGGGAAACAGTCCAGGTCCAGGTCCACACAGGGAAACAGTCCAGGTCCAGGTCTACACAAGGAAACAGTCCAGTTCCAGGTCCACACAGGGAAACAGTCCAGTTCCAGGTCCACACAGGGAAACAGTCCAGGTCCACACAGGGAAACAGTCCAGGACCAGGTCCACACAGGGAAACAGTCCAGTTCCAGGTCCACACAGGGAAACAGTCCAGGTCCACACAGGGAAACAGTCGAGTTCCAGGTCCACACAGGGAAACAGTCCAGGTCCAGGTCCACACAGGGAAACAGTCCAGTTCCAGGTCCACACAGGGAAACAGTCCAGGTCCACACAGGGAAACAGTCCAGGTCCACAGAGGGAAACAGTCCAGGTCCAGATCCACACAGGGAAACAGTCCAGTTCCAGGTCCACACAGGGAAACAGTCCAGGTCCACACAGGGAAACAGTCCAGGTCCAGGTCCACACAGGGAAACAGTCCAGGTCCACACAGGGAAACAGTCCAGGTCCACACAGGGAAACAGTCCAGGTCCACACAGGGAAACAGTCCAGTTCCAGGTCCACACAGGGAAACAGTCCAGGTCCACACAGGGAAACAGTCCAGGTCCACACAGGGAAACAGTCCAGGTCCACACAGGGAAACCGTCCAGGTCCACACAGGGAAACAGTCCAGTTCCAGGTCCACACAGGGAAACAGTCCAGGTCCACACAGGGAAACAGTCCAGGTCCACACAGGGAAACAGTCCAGTTCCAGGTCCACACAGGGAAACAGTCCAGGTCGAGGTCCACACAGGGAAACAGTCCAGGTCCAGGTCTACACAGGGAAACAGTCCCGGTCCAGGTCTACACAGGGAAACAGTCCAGGTCCAGGTCCACACAGGGAAACAGTCCAGGTCCAGGTCCACACAGGGAAACAGTCCAGGTCCAGGTCCACACAGGGAAACAGTCCAGGTCCAGGTCTACACAGGGAAACAGTCCAGGTCCACACAGGGAAACAGTCCAGGTCCAGGTCCACACAGGGAAACAGTCCAAGTCCAGGTCTACACAGGGAAACAGTCCAGGTCCAGGTCCACACAGGGAAACAGTCCAGGTCCAGACAGGGAAACAGTCCAGGTCCAGGTCCACACAGGGAAACAGTCCAGGTCCAGACAGGGAAACAGTCCAGGTCCAGGTCCACACAGGGAAACAGTCCAGGTCCACGCATGGAGACAGTCCAGGTCCAGGTCCACGCAGGGAAACAGTCCAGGTCCAGGTCCACACAGGGAAACAGTCCAGGTTCAGGTTCACACAGGGAAACAGTCCAGGTTCAGGTCCACACAGGGAAACAGTCCAGGTCCAGGTGCACACAGGGAAACAGTCCAGGTTCAGGTCCACACAGGGAAACAGTCCAGGTCCAGGTCCACACAGGGAAACTCCTAGAATCTAACTTCAAACATTCTTTTCCAGATAACTTCTACAAGGTGGAAGGCGCCAAGGATCCCTTAATCTGTGGGAACAGCAGCGACGCCGGGTGAGTCACATGATCTCCTCATGACTGCTTGAGTCCCCCCCTCCATTAGTGGGCGGAGCTACTGAAGGCTGTGAGTGACAGCGTGCTCCAAAAATGGAGCTGCGTTGTCAGGTGGTGGAGGTCAGAGGACCATCAGAGCAGGATGGGATGACTCCTCTGTGGAGTGACGGTTTGTGGCTGCTGAAGCCCCGCCCCCTGAATGTCAGTCATGACCACATACCTGCAGGACCTACTGAGTGTTTCAAAAGAAGCGCCCCCTCTTCGTCTCGCCCTCTCTCTGTTTCTCACCTCTCTCTATCCCATCCCCACAGTCAACGTGTTTCCACGGAAACAGAGATGTTCTGTTTACAGAAAAGTCAATGTGGCAGAAATGACTCCGACTGGACCGAACCGCCAGCAGAAACTGATGCTGGGCTAATATTAGCACGCCAGTTGAGGTGGTTCTGATCCGGTCGCCTCTATTTAGAGGGTTTTCAGGTACATCCAACACGGAGGAGAACCCAGAACTCTCTGGAGGACTATATATCTTATCTGGTCTGGGAACGCCTCAGGACCCTCTAGGACGAGCTGGAGAGTGTTGCTGGTGAGAGGGACGTCTGGAGAACTCCACCGCGACCCGACCCGGATAAGAGGAAGAAGATGGATGGATTTCAGTTTGTGGCCTGGAGTTTTTCTCTTCCTGTTAGAAACAGGCGGCTCATTTTGTTTGTGTGGGTCCAGAGTCCCTGAAGACGGGCCGGTCCAGAGCGCCGCACAGAATCCTGCTTCTGAAACCACAAATGTCTTTGAAAATTCTGGACGGGTTTCACAAACAGGTTTTCATTTTTCAGGCTTCAGTCGCTCTGACTGGGTAAATAAACCGTCTCAGATGCTCCTGAAATCCTGGGTTCCGCACAAATCTCCTCCTGCTCCTCCTCCTCCTCTTCCTCCTCCTCCTCTTCCCCCGCTGACCTCACGGGTCACATGCTTCACCAGCCCGCGGCTAATTAGCATGGCTAACGAGACGGTCCGCGGGTCCGGCCGTCAGTCCGGATGGTTGCTGGGTGTGATGGTATGTCAGCGGAATCC
>JBBDHG010000013.1:202500-207500 GCA_037951165.1 Lophius americanus | reverse complement strand
TGTGTGTGTTTGTGTGTGTGTTTGTGTGTGTGTTTGTGTGTGTGTATGTGTTTGTGTGTGTGTGTGTGTGTTTGTGTGTGTGTGTGTGTGTGTTTGTGTTTGTGTTTGTGTGTGTGTGTATGTGTTTGTGTGTGTGTGTGTGTGTTTGTGTGTGTGTGTGTGTGTGTGTGTGTGTTTGTGTGTGTGTGTGTGTGTGTGTATGTGTGTGTCCACCCGTTTGTTGCGTCATCATTGCTTGTTCTGCTATGTTCTGAGGGACGGTACCATCCTGTTTGGACCAGAAGCCCGTCTGGATTGAATCACTGTGTGTTCATGTGTTTCTTGTTCCTGGTTCCTCCAGAGAACAAATAATAAAGAAAATAAACATAAATAAATATCCTATCAATGTTCATAGACGACTGCCGGCGCTGTGTGGGCGGCGTCAGGCGGGCCGGGTCAGCGCGGTGGACCTGATGCTGCCTGGTCGTGGGTTTGAATCCCCCGAGAACGTCCTGTGAGACTCAGAGCTTTGGTTCTGTAAACGTCTGTTACCGTAGAAACGGTCACATGATCGTCTGGTTCCCTTGTTAGACGGGACCCGTCCAAGCGCCGGAGGAACCACGACAAAGACAGAAAACACAGATTCTGAGAATAAAGTGAAGTTCTAGTTTTAAAGACGTAAGAGAGCAGAGAATGATTGACAGGTGCCGATAGTACCGCCCACTTCCTCTTCAGACCTCTACCGCGTTACCTGCAGAGAACAGAAGAGGGAAGAGGTTCTGGTCAAACCCGGCATGTGTTTATGTTGCAGGAAGTGTCCCGATGGCTTTGACTGCCTGAAGGCGGGTCGGAACCCAAACTACGGCTACACCAGCTTCGACACCTTTGGGTGGGCTTTTCTGACCTTGTTCCGCCTGATGACACAGGACTACTGGGAGAACGTCTACCACCAGGTAGGTTCCATGAGAGGAGGGAGTCTGGGAAGGGTTTCAGACCCGTTTCTGAGGTTCTGGAGATGCGGCGGTGAGGCAGAAGTCTAACGCGTGGGTTTCCTTCTCCAGACTCTGCGCTCAGCCGGTAAGACCTACATGGTCTTCTTCGTGGTGGTGATCTTCCTGGGCTCCTTCTACCTGGTCAACCTGATCCTGGCGGTGGTCGCCATGGCCTATGAAGAACAGAACCAGGCCACCATCGCCGAGGCCTGTCAGAAGGAGAAGGAGTTCCAGGCAGCCATGGAGAGACTAAAGAGGGAGCAGCAGGTAAACTGTTTCACTGTGTGAACCTGGACTGTTTGACTGTGTGAACCTGGACTGTTTCACTGTATGAACCTGGACTGTTTCACTGTGTGAACCTGGACTGTGTCTCTGTGTGAACCTGGACTGTTTCACTGTGTGAACCTGGACTGTTTCACTGTATGAACCTGGACTGTTTCACTGTGTGAACCTGGACTGTGTCTCTGTGTGAACCTGGACTGTTTCACTGTGTGAACCTGGACTGTTTCACTGTGTGAACCTGGACTGTGTCTCTGTGTGAACCTGGACTGTTTCACTGTGTGAACCTGGACTGTTTCCCTGTGTGAACCTGGACTGTTTCACTGTGTGAACCTGGACTGTGTCTCTGTGTGAACCTGGAGTAATTTTGACGGGTTTTATCTACTAGGTTTCCACCCAGAAGACTCTGGACTCGGATTCTATGATGTCACCAGAACTCTCGCCATTTGGTCTGCCATTGGACGGGATTGAGGAGCGGAGGCGGAGTCAAGCACTGATGGGCGTGGCCAATGTAGAGGGGAACCTATCAGAGGAGAAACTGCTTCAGGTGGATGTGGTGGATGGAGAGAAGGTACGAGCAGAAGTTCTGGATTAAGTCAAAGTAAAACTTCCTACGACACAAATGTTTTTTGTCCACAAGGTGGCGCAGTGGTTAGCGCTGCTGCCTCACAGCAAAGGGTTCGAGGGTTCGAATCCCCCTCCGCCGGCCTTCCTGTGTGGAGTTTGCTTGTTTTCGTCTCTGCGTGGGTTTTCTCCGGGAACACCGGCTCCTCCCACAGTCCAAAAGACGTCTGTGGACGTCTGTGGAGGAGGTCTGTGGACATCTGTGGACATCTGTGGACGTCTGTGGACGTCTGTGGACATCTGTGGACGTCTGTGGACGTCTGTGGACGTCTGTGGACGTCTGTGGACGTCTGTGGAGGTCTGTGGACGTCTGTAGACGTCTGTGGACGTCTGTGGAGGTCTGTGGACGTCTGTGGAGGTCTGTGGACGTCTGTGGACGTCTGTGGAGGTCTGTGGACATCTGTGGACGTTTGTGGAGGTCTGTGGACATCTGTGGACGTCTGTGGACATCTGTGGACATCTGTGGACATCTGTGGACATCTGTGGACGTTTGTGGAGGTCTGTGGACATCTGTGGACGTCTGTGGACATTTGTGGAGGTCTGTGGACATATGTGGACGTTTGTGGAGGTCTGTGGACATATGTGGACGTCTGTGGAGGTCTGTGGACGTCTGTGGACGTCTGTGGAGGTCTGTGGACGTTTGTGGACGTCTGTGGACGTCTGTGGAGGTTTGTGGAGGTCTGTGGACATCTGTGGACGTTTGTGGAGGTCTGTGGACATCTGTGGACGTCTGTGGAGAGGACGCTGGCGTTGTTTGTCCAAACTAAACTCTGTAAAGCATCTTTGGGTTTCGTGAAAAGCGTGATATAAGTATTATTATTGTTATTATTATTGTTACTTCCTGTCCAGCCGCTCCACCCGCTCCTCGCCCGCTCCTTCTCCACCAGGACCCGCAGGAGCTCTCAGGTGTCCTCCATCTTCAACTTCCGTCTGAGGAGCCGAGGGTCGGAGGGAGAGATGGCGGACGACGAGTACAGCGTTCCCGGGGACGTGGTGGAGGGGGTCGGCGGTCGGACCTACAGCGGCGGGACCTTCAGCGGGATCCTGACCCAACCGTGGCTCAAACGCCGACCCAGTACCTACAGCTCCACCAGCAGGAGCTCCCAGGTACGACACCAGGAGATCCTTTCCCTCAGAGCAGAAATATGTACGTGTCAATATGTCAACGAAGACATGTCAATAAATAGAGACGTGAGGAAATGCAGAATGAACGCTAATAAATAGAACCAGATCAAAGAAGAAGAAAGGGACAAAATGAAATGTGAAATGTCTCCATCTTTTGATCTCCCTCTCTCTCTCTGATTTTAAGTTAAATAATCAGTATGTTTTTGAGACAAAGTTCAAAGGAACCAGGGACAACAGTACCTCTGTGTAAAACATCAAAGGAACCAGGGACAACAGTACCTCTCAGTGTAAAACATCAAAGGAACCAGGGACAACAGTACCTCTCAGTGTAAAACATCAAAGGAACCAGGGACAATAGTACCTCTCAGTGTAAAACATCAAAGTAACCAGGGACAACAGTATCTCTGTGTAAAACATCAAAGGAACCAGGGACAACAGTACCTCTCAGTGTAAAACATCAAAGGAACCAGGGACAACAGTACCTCTCAGTGTAAAACATCAAAGGAACCAGGGACAATAGTACCTCTCAGTGTAAAACATCAAAGTAACCAGGGACAACAGTATCTCTGTGTAAAACATCAAAGGAACCAGGGACAACAGTACCTCTCAGTGTAAAACATCAAAGGAACCAGGGACAACAGTACCTCTCAGTGTAAAACATCAAAGGAACCAGGGACAATAGTACCTCTCAGTGTAAAACATCAAAGGAACCAGGGACAACAGTATCTCTGTGTAAAACATCAAAGGGACAAGGGACAATAGTATCTCTCATTGTAAAACATCAAAGGAACAAGGGACAATAGTATCTCTCAGTGAAAAACATCAAAGGAACAAGGTACAACAGTATCTCTGTGAAAAACATCAAAGGAACAAGGTACAACAGTACCTCTCAGTGAAAAACATCAAAGGAACACAGTACATCTGTAATGAAAATAAAAATAATGATAAAGTCTGACTTCCTGTGTTTATTCTTTAAGGTATTTTATCCCACTCTTAACGTTAATGGGAAGCTGTTTGTCACCATGGACCAGAACGGGGTTTCCCCCCTACCGCTGCAGGGGCAGTTGAGCGCCTGCACCATGGAGAAGGTCAAGGAGGAGAGTGTGAGTGCTGTGGAAACAATGGTGGAGCCTGCAGACATCCAGAATGTGAATTATGAATCAGTGCTTTGCATAACTGCACTCTGATATCACACACACACACTTAAACACACACACACACACTTAAACACACACACACACACTTAAACACACACACACACACACTTAAACACACACACACACTTAAACACACACACACACACTTAAACACACACACGCACTTAAACACACACACACACACTTAAACACACACACACACACTTAAACACACACACACACTTAAACACACACACACACACTTAAACACACACACGCACTTAAACACACACACACACACTTAAACACACACACACACACTTAAACACACACACACACTTAAACACACACACACACTTAAACACACACACACACACTTAAACACACACATGCACTTAAACACACACACACACTTAAACACACACACACACACTTAAACACACACATGCACTTAAACACACACACACACTTAAACACACACATGCACTTAAACACACACACACACTTAAACACACACATGCACTTAAACACACACACGCACTTAAACACACACACAAATTCATAACCACCGTCTCAGATGACAGAGCTGCTGGATTCCCCCAGAGCGTCCTGGGCCAAAACCACAAATACCAGCAGAGACTGACCTCCTTCACGCACACACACTGATATACACACACACACACACAGACACACACACACTGATATACACACACACACACACACACAGACACACACACACTGATATACACACACACACACAGACACACACACACTGATATACACACACACACACACACACAGACACACACACACTGATATACACACACACACACACACACACACACACACTGATATACACACACAC